>JAJPUD010007039.1:78902-116263 GCA_023553655.1 Myrmecobius fasciatus
ATCTATCTATCTATCTATCTATCTATCTATCTATCTATCTATCTATCATCTATCTATCTATCTAATCTATCTAATCTATCTATCTATCTAGATATCTGGATAGATAGATAGATAGATAGATATAATACATATATATATATATTTTTAAAATCACCCAGAACTGGGTACAAATTTATTGGGCACAGGAGTACCAAATTATATTCTTCATTTTCAGCATATGTTTTTGAACTATTTTTGTGATTTAGTTGGAAAGGAACTTGAAGACAGTTAATTTCTTACACCAATGAGGAACATACATACTCTGACAATGAGTTAAGAAAAGTTGCCTGGATCACTACATCATCTTCCCCAGCTGTCTTTGAGATGATCTCTACCCAACACTTCCAGACTCCAAAGCTAATGCTCTAGCCCTTAAGCCCAGGTTTCTCTGCTGAGTGCTGTAGCCAAAGAGTTCATCACCCATTAGCTAGTACATAATACAATCCATACATAAATAGGTTCTTGGAGAATAGTTTTAGTTTTTCACTGAGATGGTACTTGAGGCAATTTTTTTTAGCATTTGTTGCACCTGTCAGAATATGGACAATAATTATCATTGTTCCCATAGCACCTTAAGGTTTGTACTACATCCCTTACACTATACACCTGCTATATTATTGCCTGTAGATAGAAGAATAGCTCAAAGGAACACTTCAAAGCAGAACGACATATAGATTACTGAATTACGAAAGTATTTCTCTCTTTTTTTATCAAATGTCTCCAATGAAGGAGATAGCACTTAACTATTACAACCCTTGCAATGCTATATGTTAAGCAGTTCTTCTTAATGTTTAACATAAATCTCCCTTGCTTTGATTTAAAACCTTTCCCCTCCTTTTTGTTCTTTAGAAGAAATAGAATTCAGTCACTTGCTCTTTATAGGTAGTGCTGTAATAAAGACACAACTAGCAATTTTCTCCTGGGGTACCTTCAGTACAAAATGATGCATGAGGCTAGTGTCCTCAAACACACATTTAGGTTATCAATGATGGGGAAAACTATCTGACACTATGTATAAAAGAGATGCAGAAACCTGGGGACCTTAGCCCCAAGATATTGCAAGGACACTGCTGGAAAGCTGCTATTCAAGATCACTTGTCATGTGGACATGGTGAAAAGGTTGGGGGGGAGTGTAGAAGGCTGAAAGGAATTGTACTGTTTGTTAGCTTTCCAGTATAATATTTGCTTTAAAAAGTAATTTCTATGATGCTGAAGTGCTGTCAAAATACAAATGTGATCATTTGATTATTATAATATCCTTAAAATCATTTTACTTAAAAGTTTGGTCCCTCAAAATTTTAGTGTCTTAGTGATAAACTATTGTACTCTACATAGCGCTTAACATATAATAGGTGCTTACTTAATGCAAGTCCCCTTACCTCTACCTGCCTCTTCCTTTAAATTTTAACATTTGAACTGTGGGCCTGAAGGGGGAAAAAGGTGGAAATTTGAACTCTTCTTAGACTTTTATCATACATTTGAGCTAGAATAACTCAATTTTTTTCTCTAATCTTGTTTGCCAACTGTAAAGATATGAGCTTTCTTGAAATATTTACTTACTTTGGATTATTGTGGAAAAGATAATAGAAAAGGCTCTTGAGCTGCAAGGCAGCTTACAAATTGCCCACCCCATTGTCCTCATTATACAGTTGAAGAAACAGAGGACCAGAGTATCTATGAAGCTTGCCAAAGGTCACTAAGGAAGTTTCAAAGGCAAAATATGGACTGCAAAAAGTACATAAATATAAGAAATTATTTTTCCTTTTTCAGCTGCAAACAAAAATTTTTATCTTAGTCAGTATAGCCACATTTTAAAATAGTTATTGGATTATGCAGCTCTTATAATTTAGTTTTTATTTTTTCTCTCTGCAGCTCCTTCAGTTTCCTCCTCAAACAACAGCAGAGCTTTGTTAATCCTTTTTATCTTTTCTGAAAGCATAGTTTTGTTGCCCTTTTAGTTGACAAAACAAAACCAAGAACTCCCAGCTGTGATACCATTTGTTCTCTGTCACTTGAAATGGGTCTCATGGGATTTCAAATAAATTGTTATATTGCGGCAACTGTGACATTGACCATTTTCTCCATCTCTTATTCAAGAAGTAAAGGGCTAGAAATTATTGAATCTAGTTCTTCTCCTTCTTGTAAGTATCCTTCTATTAATAAAATTTCTTTCATCAGAATAAAATTTAGGATCTCAGTTTTGGGTTTGAAGGTATATTAAATGTTACCCTTTCTCTCCTTGAACCCCTTTTAGTTTTATCCCTAACTTCAGCTGGAAGGTGAGAGGAGCAATAAAAAATTTGTGAAAAAAAAATTTAAAAAAATTTTTGATACTATCAAGACTAGGTTATTTTGGTGTCTTAAGATTAGTTCCAAACAAGCTAGCCTACTATTTTAGCCTTATGCCCTTGGTAAAGAAAACTAGCTATTCTCAGAGAACAGATTTTTCTATGACTTAATCTACAAATAAACAGTAGAGGGCAGTCATTGAACATTGATGACTTTAAACCAATCTGACTTACTGAATATTTCATCAATTATATGTAAGTATAATTATATATTTTACACATATAAGTATACTTTTTTACCTCTTCATATTAAATTCTGTCTAGTAACACTTCCTAAATAAAGAGTAACCAGTGGCCTTGCAAAGCTATATTCAAATTCTATATCAGCCTTAAAAATCACTTGTCTACAAAGCAAATCTTATTGGCCATCTAATAACTCTGGGCAATTTACAAGATCCAGGGCTTTCCAAATGTACTAGTGTTGTTGCTGAGATTTTTTTAAATCCAAAGTAAATTTTTCTAGTTCTTCACTGTGCTGTTTCTCAGGTTGAGAAACAACGATTAAGAGAGACCCAGAAACACTAAAAAGCAATTGTTAAAAGTGAGGTTTGTATGGGAAATTGGCTATTATACAGGGCAAAAGCCCTAGTTTCAGAATAATAGGAACCAAGTTTAAAAACTGTCTTTTCTTTTTACTACTTATGTAATCAATTGGTATTTAATGAGCATTCACAATATACTAGGTTATGGAATAGAAAGATAAAAAGTTTAAAAAAATATTAAAAAAATAAAAAAAGAAAGATAAAAATTACATATTTCCCACACCCAAGAAATTTCTATTCTATTGCGGGACATAACATATACATAGGCAATTAATTGAATTGTTATTTTATTTTTTAAATAAATAAGCAAAACAAGGTGATTTTGTGAGTGGAGACACTGAATCTTGGATGAGTAATAACTTCTCCTGGCTTTTCATCTTCATCTGCAAAGGCAAAGAGTTTGTTTTGATGGCTTGGGAGGGTCTTTCTATTAGTAAATGCCTGTCACAGAAACCATCTTATACTGAAATATCACTCAAGAGTCTCAAATCTTAAACTCAGAGGTTCACTCTGCCTCTGCCTTTTTCACTTTGTATATGAATTCTACCTATTTGGCTCTTCCTATGGTCAATAATTTCTTTCTGCAACCTGTATTTTATGAAAAGTGCCTTGGCCAATTATGTCCCTTATTCCCTCTTTGATCTCCACTCCTGACCCTAGAATTATTTCAGCTCCTTTTTTACTCCTTCACTTTGTGTGTGTGTGTGTGTGTGTGTGTGTGTGTGTGTGTGTATGTCTGTATCTGTGTTGTCTTCTCTATTAGAATATAAGCTCTTTGAGGGCAAAGACTCTTTTCCTTCTGGTTTGTATTTGTATTCTTAGAGCCTGTCATAGGTCCTGACACATAACAATCACTTAATAAATGCTTGTAATTTAGCTTGATTGCCTTGATGCTATTTTAACATACTATGAGATGATAGAGTATAATAGTAATTAGTCAACTTTTCTAAAAGTGTTTTATTGCTATACAGCAAGGGGTATTGTATTTTTGACTCACAGAGAGATAATAAATATCTCTAGCATCTTCTATCTCTATTTTTCTTTTCCTCTTTTCCCTCCCACTTCCCTATAAGGAAGGACAAGTTTCTCTGTTAAAACCAATGTGTCTGATATTCTCTTTTAGAGCCCAATCTGATGAGAGTAAGATTCACACAATGCTCATCCCCCTCCCTTCTTTCCCTAAATTATATTAAGTTTTCTTTGCCTCTTCATGAGATTTTACCTTATTTTTACCTCCTTTTTTAATACCTTATTTTACCTCCTTTTTCCTCTTTATCTCTATTTTTCTTGGAGGGAGACTTTGATTCCTTCCAAAGAAGGAGCAGAAAATTGAGGCTAAAGCTTAGCCATTTTAATCTCCTCCGATATAGCAGATTTTGGGCTAGAATTGCATCCATCTCTTTCCTAAAATATTATTTGTTTAGAGGATATGCACTTTAGTTTCTAAATATAATATTTGATCATTAATTTTTCCTTTTTCTTGTCTCAATCCTTTTATCTGTTTCTGCTTATTATTCACATGCCTGCTTCCATAATGGTTGGAAATGTTTAAAAAACTGCCTTGCTTTTAGTGTTTCTTACATGAACTAGAGTGAAATGTCAATGTCAACTCTTCTGTCTTTTTCTAGAACTTCTTTCTTTAACATCTATATAGTATAAAAATAACATTTTGATGTCTTCTCCTGGTCCTGGCTCTTGCCCATAAGTTCTGGCATGCAGTAAGAATCCAGCTTGGTATACTTGGTTATTCCTGTCCAATTATAGATATTTTTTAAACTGTGTTTGCTACATTGGGAATTTGGTACTACTATAAATATCCCGATGGGTGGAGGGGAAAAAACGTCCTCCCCTCAGTTAAATAGATCAATCCTCACCCCTCTTGGAAAAGGAGGCATATGGTCACTCACTGAACACTAATTCAAAGACACAAAATAGCACAAATCAAATATATTTGCCATAAAATTGTAGAATACAATATAAAGGAAAAAAATTACTAGACAATGATCAATTACTAGTACATATATAAATGACATACTCTATCACGCCACCAGATATAGAAAAAAAATGTACTCCCATCCCATTTGATTCACTTTTTTCTCTACCCTCCTCCTAGATATGGGTTTCAGTTAAAAAAATATGTCATATAGAAATATGAATCCACAAGACAAACAAACTAGGGGAAACCAATCTCTTGATTCTTCAATAACAAAACAATAATTAAAGATTATATCCAGACAATGAGACTCCCTTACATTCATTACATGTGCTACATTACTCTGAAGAAACCTGATCTACATAAGAACTCATCTTTCATCTAAAGGTACCACTGTCTTTTTGCTTCGCTTCTTCTCCCGACTTCTGCCTCTTCTCCTTTCTTCTCCCCTTTTCTTTTCCCTCCCCTTCCCTCTCTGCCTCCCATGTTCTTCTCTCTACCCTCTCTCCTTCCTCCCTTCCCCAGCCTAGATTATGCAGTGATGGAGACAGCCCAGGGGACATCATGCAACTGTGCCAGGATATGTTTTCCAAGGTAGTCTTGTACCTGACCAGAGAACTCACAGCCAACAGTGAAGAATCTAAGTTTGTGGAAAATATGAATAAACTGATCAACTTGGAGTATCTAGAAATGAAAAACATTGCAGTAAACCTAATTAGCAACCTAAAGGACCTAGACCAGAAATATGCAACACTAGAGCCTTATCAGCATCAGACCACTTTAATTGAGGAGCAGGTAGCAGCTCTTGTGTAGGCATTCTATGAGTTGGATGCATATTCAAAGAAACTAGAAACAAAGTACAGGAAGTTAGAAAGGCTATGAAAATTCTTTAGCACCAAGACTAACTCCACAAATATTTCATAAGAGCTGAAATGAGTGAGATGGAATTTTTCATGCTTCAGTTCCATAAAAGGCAGTGGTGATGCTGGGATGAGGAGGGTCCCAGACCCCACTTTGGTTGGATGTGCAGCTTTGGCCTCTCCTTCATGTCTTCCTAAAACTGTAGTCCCTGGAACACCAAAAGATTGTGTGCTTCATTCAGAAAAAATGATCAGTCTCTGCCAGAGTAGACACAAATGAACTGGTTTGGTCTCCTTGTTTTCTCCTCTTCCCCATCCCTCTTTGACTGTTCTGAATGCACTCCCCATCTCATAATAACCTGTACTTGAACTTAAAATAATAAATGTCAATTTATGACCAAAAATAAATAAATTAATGTACAACTATACTCTTAAATGGGATCCATGGAAGCAATCCATCCCAATATAGCCATACAACTGAATAGAGCTCAAAATCATCCACTGAGCTAGAGCTTTGTACCACAACATTCAGACAACTGAGAAAACAACAACAAAGCAGAATTATCTAGAACAGGAAGAAACAGTAGTCAGCAACATAAAGACTTTTAAACTTTCAAAACAAATTTAATTCAGTTCAATCTGTACTGTAGAAATCTGGTCCATTTCTTTGAAAGGGCTATTTTCTTCTTTTTACACTGATCAGTAATTCTTAATAAGAACAGAGACCCACAGTTTTATATACAAGGTTTGATTTCTTTACCAGCAAAAATATTATTTCCACTATATAGAGGAAGCCACTACATAGAGAAAACAGATAAAGAAATCCATTTATCCAAGTTAATAAAAAAACAAAATGAAGAGAAAAGGTACATATGAGAAAAATCAGGTAATACAAATAGAAGAATTGCCCATTTAAGAGTGAGATGCCTAAGTTCATCCAAGAAAAAGTCTTACACCTCACTAAATAGGAAAATTCCCTAAAGCTTCTGGTGTAGCAAGTTGGAGTAGGGACATGGTATAGAGATTCTTAGTTCCCCTCATGTCAGGTTTTCTTCAGAACTTTTCTTTCCTTCCAATTAGTTGAAGAGAGAATGGCCTATTTTCTCAAAGCTAGAAGTGGGAATAACCAGTCTCTTTTCATCCACTCTCATCAACTCTCGGTCTTCACCAATGAAGGAGATTCTCCATAGAGTTGGAACTGGGAGCCAATTGTTGCAGTTACAAAGTGTCCAATCTTATTTTGTTTCTACAACAACCCTGAAGCAGGGAGTATTGTTATTAATTTCATTTTATTGAAAAGGGAAATTGATGATCAGATAGTGAAGTGAAATAGTGAAATTCTGAATGAGAAAGTTCCATATAGCATTATATGTTGAAAACATTCTTACAATTTATAATCTTAAAGAGCAACCTAGACTATTAAGAAGCTGTGTTTGACTGAATAAGAGTTATAAGGCCATTAAGTGTCAGAAATAAAATTCAAACATATGTCTTTCTGGGGAAGCACTCCATTCACTGCATGGCTCGACATAGTAGATGGTATATATGTGAGTATAGGTATACTATATGGATAAATAGATAGTTGTATCTTCACACACTGTTCTAAGAAGTACATATATAATATGACATACCATGTACATATATAATGTAAGATGTGTATATATATATATTATCTATCTATATATATATTCACATGTATGGTGATATATCTCTTTATTATTTTATTCAATTTTGCATTTTTGTCTGTTTCATATATTGCATTTAGGAAATTGCAGAAAGCATTCAAAGTTTCCAAACTGTTCATTGTTGCAGAAGCTCATTGCTTTAAAACCAATATTCTTATGAACACACTTTCTGGTTGCAAATAACCAAGCACCACAATCTTGGGGGAAAAAAGACAATTGGAAGGCACACAATAACAGTGACAGGCTGCAGCTCATGACTATAACATGAATGACTTTTACCTGAGGAGTCCTTTAAAGGATATACATGACCTGACAAGAAAGAAGTAGAGTATTCAGTTAGTAATCATGCTATTAATAAGTATTTCTGAAACTTATTGTGTGTCAGACACTGTGCTGAATTCTGTAGATACAAAGATTAAAAAAAAATGCAAAACCGTGAATAAGGAACAATATAAAGACACTCTGAGGATTATATCTCTGTTCTCATGTGTGTGCGAGCGTGTGTATAAATGTATATGTATGTGTATATATGAATGTATATGTGAGTATAAAGTAAAAACAAAATAATGAAAACCACCAGAGGAAGACTACAAATATGAATAGATTAAAAAGTCCTTGAAGGCAAGATTACTTTTTCAGTTTGCCTGTTTGTTTTTATCTTTGTATCCCATGTTACAATAATTAGGCAATAGAAGGTATTTAATAGATTCTCCTTAATGTATTGACTAATTTCATCTCAAAGTTGGATATATGGGGAAATGAACATAATGTGTGGTGGGAAAATCTTTATAAAAGGTAAAGAAAAAGAATTCTAGAAGAAGAATTTATATGGTGACAACAATGTAATGTAAAGATTAACAATTTGGAAAGCTGTAAGAACTATGCTCAGTGAAAAGGCTATGCATGATTCCAAAAGCTCAATGGTGATAAATGCTATTCACTTTTTAATTGATAGCTGATGGATTTAGGATGCTAAATGAATCACATTCACAAGCTCATATTTGTGTGTGTGTGTGTGTGTGTGTGTGTGTGTGTGTGTGTGTGTTCAGTTGTTCAGCAAGATAACCAAAAGTGGCATTATTGGGAGGAAGTTAGAATTTTGCAGCCTAAGCTGGTCCCTGAGGCAGGAAGGGAGGAGCACTAATTATCTTGACCTTTTGATCTTAATTGGGTTTTTCCATTTTTAAAGTGAGACTCTTACCTGGGTAGAAGCCTCTGGTGCAAATCTTAGCTGAATTCTTTTTTTTTTTTTTTTTGAGAAAACCATCATTACTGTATCCCCATCAAAAGTATTTAACTGTATCTCACAATTTGCTAGTCCCTTTTAGAGTTAGCCTGCCTTGGTGAACTCTTGCCTCACAGTGCCTGCCTTTCTCCTTGTAACAGCTAACTCCTTTTTGGGGTTAGTCTGCTTTCTAAGCATCATAATAGCTAACTCCTTTTAGGGTTAGCTTACCAGTCATTGGCAAGATCCCACCTTATGGCATCTTCCCCTTTATGGTGTCTTACTACTGATTACTAGCAAACTTGTCTTTCCCCTTGTTATTTATTAAAACCTTTTCTCTCTTTAAAAAATAATACTTACGGGTTTATGCTGCTTGGCAGTGTAATAAAAATTTTCCCTTTGATTTGAAGATTTGTCTACAGATTCTTCTGAGATACCTCATGACAACAGTCTATAACTCCAATATATATACTTTTGGGGTCCAACACTCCTGCACCCCAACAAAGCTATATTAATGTGGTACAATAAAGAAATTAATCTTGCTTGACAATACACACTTGCTAAAAGGAATTTGTCTTCTCTCCAGGGCCCACTCCTCCCAAGCCCTTTCCTTAGGGTACAATGTTGACAGGAGTTTTAGTTTAGTAGAATGTTAAAGTGATGTTGAGGTGTTTCCTGTGGTTGGCCTTTCACCATAATGAATGGGTGAGTGGGATTGCTGGTTGAGTAGGATAGAAGAAGGCCTTGGCCTGGCTGACAGCTAGAAACCCCAAAATCTGACTAATCCTTAGACCAAGGCATAGAACATCTTACTGAGAAAACAGCCTATTCTAAGTGATCTTAAGAAGATAAATGTTTCATTGTTCTTACCTCTAGTGGAGTCTATTTTCAGCAGCAAAAGAACTGCTTTAGGAACTATAAATATTCTGCTGATGAGACAAACTGGGTTCATTAGAAGGAGCAGCCAAAAGAAAGTGGAAGAGAAAACAGAATTTATCAACATAGTGCAGATATGAAGACTTACCGTAGTGTCATTTTCTCCACAACTGGATTCTAAGGAAAAGAAAAGTTGTTTTTTCTGTCATCACCCCTGCTGCGCTATTACAGGAACTAGAAAAGTGTTGAAATAATTGTGTTATCCTTTCCTTTGGAATGGAATTTTCCGAGTTTTAAATGAACCAACCAACTTTAATATAATGTTTTTAGGTGTAGGCAAAATGATAGGAGACTACCTGAAAAGAAAAAAAAATATTGGCCATGAAAAAGATAAGTTTTTTCTTTTATGGAAAAAAATAATTTCTCCATCCAGCCCAAAAGTCTTCACCCCAAATCTAAAAAAAATAAAGTAAAAATCCATATAGAAAATTCTACAATTTTACTGGATATTTTTATCCATTTTTGTTCTCTCCCTAACAAAAAAAATGATACAAAATATAAGTTCATGCATTCATAAAAGCAGTTGCTTCCTGCACACCTCATTTTGCAGTTTGCTTTGAAATAAAGAAAGGAATAACCTAGCACAATATTTGGATTTTCACCATCAGGTAAGTCTGGATACAACTGAATAGTAGAAATAAGATACATTTTAGGCTTAGTTTAAGATAATCTATTAAAACAAAACAAAAGAAATGAGGTTTGATCTAAGAACAGATTTGATCTAGAAGTACATTAGACACACAATTTTGGTCCTGGTTATAATTTACTAGGGAAGTTGTCTAACTGAAGATAGCTCTTATTCTTCTGCTCTTACCACTTCTACTGTTTAATCCCCCCCCCCCCACCTCTTCCAGGTCCAGCTGAGTTTACATTTCAGCAGTCTTGAAGTCTGCATAAACTTATTGGAAAAGAAGCTTTCCTTATCTCCAAAACTCAGCTACCTGAAGGATATTGGATCTCCAATCCAGAATCATTATAGATTGTGATGTTTTGGAGGTTCCTTAAAGATTTTGCCCTTAGTTCCATTATGAAATAAATTCTGGATTATTATTTGATAAATTTCTTTTAACAGCATATAAAGTATAGGATAGGGATTTTGAGATACAAAGAAAATATTAGCATATCTGTATGTGTACATACATAGAAATATACACATGTACCTGTATATGCATGCATAAAACATTTAATATTTGTGTATATGTATACAACATACATATATGTATGTACACATGCATATATGCACACATGTTCGTAGCCCTTCTTGAAGACAATTCCTGAGTTTTCTTCAGTTGAAATATCATCTTAGAAAGTAGCTTTGAAGAGAAGTTAAGTGACTTGCCCAGAGTTACATATCCAGTTTGTATCAGAGATACGATGTGGAACCAAGGTCTTTCCGATTTTCAAGATGTTTCTTTTTTTTTTCCCAGATTTATCATGCTGCACAAGAAAAATCAAATTAAAAAAGAAAAAAATGAGAAAAAAGGGGAAAAACAAGCAAACAACAAAAAAAAGGTACAAATACTATTTTGTGATCCACATTCAGTCCCCATAGTCCTTTCTGTGGATTTAGAAGGTTCTCTCAAATACAAGTTTATTGGAGTTAGGCTGAATCATCTCATTGCTGAAGAGAACCAAGTCCATCCTGGTTGATCACTAGATAGTTTCTTATCTCCTATAATACAGAGTACAACACAGGAAGGATATTGGTGTGGAGAAAAGATGGGCTTTTGGGCAGGAAATAGCATCATACAGTTTCCCAAATCAACTTCTGATTGTTATCTGCCTCTGATTTGATTCTTTTCACTCCTCTGTTGTTGTTCAACTCTGCATGAGCCATGGATCATACAGTCCATGAGTTTTTTTTAAACAAGGTACTGGAGGGGGTTACCATTTCTTTCTCTAGTGGATTAAAACAATCAAAGATTAAATGACTTGTCCAAGTGTCTGATGCCAGATTTTAACTTGGATCTTCTGGATTCTATTCTCAACATTCCTCCCATCTTGCCATCCAGCTTTCTATAATGATAAAACAGATTGATTCTATTAAATTTATATCCCATAGTTTCTTGTAAGATAATAATTCCAGGGGAATATTGTACATAGTAGCAACAAGATTATGTGATGATTAACTGTGATAGACTTGGCTCATTTCAATAGTGCAGTGATTCAAGACAAATCTAATAGACGAGATGGAAATGCCATCTGCATCCAGACAGAAAATATAAAGACTTTATGTGTATTGGACAATAGTATGTTTTACCTTTTTTGTTTGTTTATTTGAATTTTTTCTTTCTGATTTTTTACCATTTTGGTCTGAATTTTCTTGTACAACATGACATATATAGAAATATATTTAAAAGAATTCTACATATTTAACCTATATCAGATTGTTTGCTCTCTTGGGGAGTGGGGAGGTAAAGAAGGAGGGAGGACAATTTGGAGAATACAAAATCTCACAAAGCTGGATGTTGAAAACTTAAAAAAAATTATTCTAGAGAAGCCAGGATTAACAGGGTGTATTGTATGGGCAATTCAACCTGGGAAAATATAATTTGAAGTCAGAGAGGGGTTTGTTTTTAAGTGAGACTGCATTAGGTCAGACATCCAGTCACTTCCTCTTTGCTTAGCTGCCAATGGAAAGGCAAAAATTGATTCTTTTGCCCATATGTGTCTGTTGGTTAACTGAGCAGTGGTGTGTGTGTGTGTGTGTGTGTGTGTGTGTGTGTGTGTGTGATCACTTGAGATAGAGAGAACTTCAAAGTGTCAGCTGAATCCATATAGAAATAGACTGGGCAGAAATCAGGGAATAAAAAAGGAGAGACTGCTACAGTCATTAGCTGTTACTAGAATGATAGTTATCTTGGATTGTTCAATAAAGTAACAACTGATTCAGCACAGCAAATACTCTTTTATGCCTTGCCAACTTGGCCTGGCCAGTGTTGATCTTAGGGTGAAATCTCACAATGTTGTTCAGTTATTAGGCTGCCCCAAAACTCCAAATGCACTGGCTGATTCTTCAACCTTTCCAGCTGTTCATTGTAAAGGTATAATTAAAGCTAATCTGACTATAATTTTTTTTTCCATAACATTGTTTAAAACTGGGAGGGCATTCAGAGATCACTGAGTTCATCTTCTGTCATTTTACAGATGAGGAATTCTAGTTGTAAGGAAATGATATGTCACATAGCAAATGACAGAAATAGGATTTAAAGCTGCTCTTCAAATATCAAAGGAAATAGTATTTTGATGAAACAGACACTGGCAAAGACATTATTTTATTTATTTATTTTTTGGAAACATTTTCTCCAAACATCAGTATTAAAGGTTGTAGTCACATTTTTTTTTCATAATAACGGTATGTTTTTACACATTATTATTTTTTTGGACAGACATCAATTTTCTCTTTACTTTATACCTACATCATTCAAAAGCCAAACCAAAGCCTTATAATAAATATGCTTACTCAATCAACACAAATATTCCTATTGGCCATGTTCATCTAACTGTTCTTCTCCCACCAAATAACCTCCCCCCCCCCAGCAGCAACAATAAAAAAGTCTTGTTCAGGAATCATTTTCAGTGGGTTGGTAGCATGCTTCAGCAGACTTCTAGGATTATGATTGGTTATTGAGTTAGCTGATCAGAATAGGAGAGCAGGATTTAAAATGCTACCATTTGAGTGAAGAAAGGAGAGCCAAGAAACAAGTTTCTCCATCAAACTTTAAAGATAAAGTCTTTTAATCCTTCATTTTCTTTCTATACAAAACAGTCCTGAATGAAATGACATTAAAAAAAGGGAAAATAGAAAAAGGGCTACCTAATATTTAGAAGTGTGCAACTATGTGGTGAAATGTTGATTTGAAGTCAGAAAGACCTAAATTCAGACACTCAATAAACATTATTAGGGCCCTGATTGACACATTCATTCTTATTCATTCATTCATTACTTCATTTATTCATTCACTCATGTACTTATTTATTTGCTTTTTTATTTGTTATCTATCTATCTATCTGTCTATCTATCTATCTATCTATCTATCTATCTATCTATCTATCTATTTATTTATTTTTGGCCAAGGTGAAAGAGGCCATTCTTTGCCTCAACTTCTGGCTAGTATAAATTAATAAATGCGTGTTACCTCAGTCAAACTGACACTCGTTGAAGTGCTTAGATTAAAAAGGCTAAGAACTTCCACTGCATCCAGGGCCATCTCCAGGGGTTTTTATTTATATCTGGCCACTGGACCCAAAGGACTCTAAAGAGAAAGTGATGCAGATGACCTTGACAGTGATTCATCACTCAAATCTAATTCATTGTATGTCATGGTATCACCTCCCTGATGTCATGGTCCCGCTCGAGAATGAAGGACAAAAAATAACAACAATGTGGAGAGACCCCAAGAAAGCCAGATAACCTTTCCCAGACACTTCTGAATTTCAGAAAAATTCAATGGTCTCTTATGTCTGTTCTCCTTTGAGTATATGATTTGTAGGACTATATTGATAAAACTGGCATCTGGTGAGTCTGTTTTGATGAGTAGGGATTGGTTTGGAGTTTATTTCTACAAGTGGTCTGCAGGAAGATGATTCTCTTCCCTTCACACCGTAAGCCATCCCAAACTAAATAGGGCTCATTCTGCTTACCATGCTATTCTTTAAAAAATATTTATTAAAAACTTATTCAGTATGTGGCATTGTGTTAGACACAAACGGAATAATGCAAACCACCTATATTCAAGGGCCTTTCACTCTAGTGGAAGGGATAAGAGATTTACATAAATAACTATGGTAAAAGGTATTAAAGAAAATGTTGCATATGGAAGAAAAATCCAGACTAAATGCTAAGAAAATATTGGAAGCCATGATAAATAGAGGAAATGGGGTTAAGGCTGGCCTCCTACAAAATTGGACTGCTAAATTCAGATTAATTATAATGAAAAAATAGATTCTAAATTTGTTGTTGTTAGTCATTTTTCAGTTGTGTTAGATTCTCTGTGATCTCATTTGGGGTTTTCTTGGTGAAAATCCTAAAAAGGCTTGCCGTTTCCTTTTCTAGCTCATTTTGCAGATAAAGAAACTGAGGCAAATAGTATTTAATGTTTTGCTCAGGGTCACACCACTTTTAAGTGTCTGAGGGTATATTGGAACTCAGGAAAATGAGTTCCAGGATCAACATGCTATCCTTTTTCACCATGTAGCTACTCTTAACAATAAACAATTGATCACAAGCCACTTTCCTCTTATTAGTAGGGAGGTTGAGATTTACAAGCATTAGATATTATACACACTGTCAAATGAAATCTTTCCATCTGATGGTTTTACATTACTATTTTTAATGTCACAAGGAAGGATTCATGTTAGAGGAAACATAAAAGGAAATAACAAGCTTCTTAAAGGCATAAATGATTCTTTTAAATACTTCTGAACAATTTTATTTGTAATGCCTTAAATCCAAGGCTATGCTTATGCTTGGGTTGTGGTATCCATAGATTAATTTGATTAGGTATTAAAATATTTATTGATCCTTGCACTGGTTCCTAAGATTTCTATCATTTCAAGAACTATTTTGTCTTGATTTCCAGGTGATCATATGGTTGTTTATCAGGGCATAGCAAATGTGGCATTTGGCTTTATTGGAAATTGTCCATAGCACCTGAGACAAGTCAGTTTAACAGAACATATACTGGTCTCATACACTTATTAATAGTGTGACCCTGGACAAGTCAGTTAATCCTGTTTGCTTCATTGTTCTCCTTTATAAACTGAGTTGGAGAAGAAAATGGTAGACCCCTCTAATGTGTTTGCCAAGAAAATCCCCTATGGAGAGAAGAAACATTGGACGTGACTGGAAATGACCAAAAAACATATAACATATTGAATTGGAAGTAAAAAAAAAAGATATGGGCCAAATCCAACACTGAAATTTGCTTGCTTTATGATCTTGTCAAATAAGAATAGACATATAAGTGTTTAAATTCTTCATAAGGCTTCTATAAAGATCAAGCAAGATAGTGAATGTAAAGTATTTGAAAATTCCTATAAGGTTATTAAAATGATGATTATTACAATTAGAGAAAATAATTCCATCTAAGAAGGTAAAGCAAAGTAGATTTATCATGGTAACAAATATTTTGCTTCCCTATTTTGTCTCTTTTTCATTGAAATGCCAATTCTGCATCAGTTCTACTCTTAGTGATTATTCAAGGCTCAGCCCAACCATCACTATTTCCTGGTGGATCCTCCCTTTCACCAAAAAATTAATCAAAAAGTGCTTATTAAATATCTATTTTATGTCAGTCACTCTGCTAAGTACTGGAAATAAAATGATAAAACTGTTATTTCTTTCCTCTGGGATCTTTTTTTTCTGAGAGGTATAATATAGAAATATAGAAAATGAATAAATATATGTAGGATAAAATCAAATAAATACATAGAAGCTATTGAGAGAATTCATTGTTAGGAGGGGAGAACAAGAAAAAATGTAGAAAGTGGCACATATTTAATCTTGAAGAAAATAAGGGATTCTGGGAGATAAAGATGAGAAAGGAGCACAAAGAGAATCACAAAAGAGGGTGAAAGGCAATTAATTGGATGCCATGTTGGTTGTAGGTGATAGAAAAAGAAGTAATGCATAATATTGCTTAAAATACTCACTTGAGCCAAGTTTTGAAGGATTTTAAAAATAAAACAGAATATAGCAAAATGTGAGGAATCTCTGAATTAGTGAATAGGGTGTAGTAAAATCTGTGCTTATCAAAAAACTAGGAAATTATTTTTCTCTTTGAAATATGGTGCTTTGATTCTCTTTTGAGTAAATTTCATTTCTACTGATGTGAGAGACTGAAAGATTCTTGAGAGCAACACCTTACTCATAACATCTAGCATCATAAGCATTCAATAAATATTTATTGAATAGATAGATTAATGAATAAATAAATGGTTAGATAAATGGATGGATGGATAAATGGATTGATGGATGGATGAATGGTTACATGGATTATGAAAAACTAGTACTGAAAAAAAGTCCCTATTTCAAATTTCTTGGTACTGGCTTTTAATTAATCTATAGTTTTCTACTCTAAATGTCTGCAAGTAATAATAAATGCCATTTAGGGAATAGTCAGGAGAATGGAGAAAGGCTACAGGCCCTAACAAAATGATTCTTTGTGAGATCAAGGCCCATAAAGACAAGATTACCTCTTGTTTACATGTTTGCAGACATTGTATAGAGTTTTCTGCTGAGGAAAAGAGAACTTAATGAATTATTCATCAGTATTTAAATCTATATATGTAGGATAAAATCAAATAAATACATGGAAGCTATTGAGAGAATTCATTGTTAGGAAGGGAGAACAAGAAAAAATGGAGAAAGTGGAACATATTTAATCTTGAAGAAAATCTAGAATCTGCTAAATGGATTAACCAGAAATGAATGTATTCATTTAAGATATACTAGCAGGCTAAACATCAAAATGAACACTTTGAAGGCCAGATAAGAAATTAAAAATATGTTCCTCAATGTCAATTAACTCCATTGGCATTACTGTGTTAATAAGTTTATAAAAAACTTTATAGACACAACTCTTACATAGTAAAATCAAATAGAAATGGATAAATATAATCCAGAGTACTTTTACCTAAGTGTACACATTCAAGCATATCAGAATCTTGAATATTCCCATTATTGCTCATGGAAAAGGCAATGGACTATGCAACAAGATTGACAACAAAAGGAAAAATGATGAGGAAAATTGCCTTACTTATCTGCTAGAGTGCTCTCGAATGCCAACTGCAATTTTACGGTTCATTATATTAAAAAAAAGTTTTATCATTAATGCTGGTGCTTGTGTATCATATTCAAAGGAGAAGTTACTCAAGATGTATTTCATTTCTAATCAAGCCACACTAATTGTGTGTTTTTAAAGTATCATCAATTTTCATCAATTTTGCCACTGTTGTCATAATGGGCTGTTAAAATACTTAAAGGTCAAGCGACAACGTGTGACGCGAATCTGCTGTCAAAAAGTGAAGATGTTAAAATTATGCAGTGGTGACACAAGCTATTTGCTGAGTTACCACTTGACATTGCATAAGATGTGGCTGAGTAATTAAGGTAAACAGCCTCTCAGTTAGACATGGCCTGAGAGAGCCGACGGGAGGTCACAGAGAGTCATAGCTGTCATCATGCTTGGTAACACAGGGAAAACTCTCCTGAAACCATATGGGGAAAACCCCATTTTAAAGTCATATTTAATTTCCTGACTGGTGGCCTAATGCCACTTTATGGGTAATGATGAAGTATGTCCTATGTAGGTTGGATCTACAGGGATGGTGTGTTTTTCACTTTACCCATACAATCGTGGCCCAGAGCAGGGATTTTCAATTAAAACTTAGTCTGGAAAATTCTGGCCTTGAACCATGACTTTGTCCTGATTTTTTTAGTAACAGGGAGTCCAAATTATTTTCAGAGCTGCTTCAACTATGAACTTCAACATTCTTTGTAGGCACAGGGCATATTCTTCTATGGGGAAACATAGTTAAAGTTGGACTTGCTGCTGATCTCAAAGATATAGGTGATTATGTAATGTGTATTACTATCTCAAGCCTTATCAGTATTAACTGTATTTAGATCAGTGTTTTTGTGGCTATTAATTCTTTCATTTTCATTCGTAAATGTGACCCAATTCCTAATATCACAACTTATTGTTGATAGGATAAAGCAATGTCATCTATTGGGACGAGTACAGCACCTGAGTCAGCAGTTGTTGGGGTCAGATTCAGTTTTTTTGTACTAGCTGTGTGGCCTTTAGATAGTTATTTAACCTTCATAAGATAGCATTTTGTCATCTATAATTGAGGATGATGACAATGAGTTTAACCTCATGCGTTAACTATGAGGAACCAATAAAGCAATGTATATAAAATGCATTAACTATACAACTGTGAACTATTAGATTGTTGTTTCTATTCTGCTTGCTCTTCTCTGATCCCATTTAGACTCTGATTCATTGTGACCTCATTTGGGAATTTCTTGGCAAAAAAAAAATACTGGAAGGGTTTATCATTTCATTGTTCAGCTCATTAAACAGATGAGGAAACTGAGACAAAGAGTTAAGTGACTTGCTTAAAGTCATACAGCTAATATGTCTGAACTCAGAGCTTCTTAACTCCAGGCCTGGTGCTCTATCCACTATGCACCTAGATTAGTCAACTCAACTGACTTCTAATTTTCAGACAATGCTGGCTAACTTGACCAAGCAAATGGAAAATATTAGCATCTCGCTCGATTAAGCAACTCTATAAGATCTCAAAAGACTTTTCATTCAAATTATCTGTTAATAATATTTAGTAAGTATCTTAAAAGGAGAAAAGACTGAAAATGAGATCAAGAATCTAGAAGACACTATAGATCACCTAGTTCAAGAGTTACAAAAAAAAATAGAACTAGAGACTCAAAGTTGTTTGAAGCACATTGAAGCCCTGAAAGTATAGGGAAGGCAACAAGCATTTACATATTACCAATTACATGCCAGACAATGTGCTAAGGATTTTTCAATACTGTAACATTTGATCCTCATAAAAACCCTGGAAAGTTAATACAATTATGATTCCCATTTTGCAGTTGAGGAAACTAAGGCAAAAAGATTAAGTGACTTTCCCACAGTCACACAATTACTAAATGTCTGAGACTGGATTGGAATCCAGGACTCCCTGTTATTAGACCAATACACCCATTGTGCCATCTAGATACCTAAGATCTCTGAGATAAGAGTACAGACTGTTCAGGAGTTTCTTTGACTAGTAGAAGAACAGAAATATTTATGAAAAGAGAAGCTCTGCTTTAAGTAGATCGAGAGCTGTAAGCACTGTACAATTTTCTTTATTCTACCACTTCATTTTATATATAAGTATCTAGAAGGACAGAGAGTCTAAATGATTTCCATTTCCTCCTCTCATGTCTTTTTACTTGCTATTTCTCATATCTGCAATATGTTCCCTCATCACATCTGCCCTTTTAAGACTATCTTTCCTCACATCACAATTCACATCCATATTTTAGGAACTATCATCAGGAATTAAGGCTCTTTACATCTTGAAATGATTTTTTTGTATAGACACACATACATGCACATGTATACACACATATAGAAGCACACAAACATATACAGGTGTATAGACATATATGTAATATATGTTTAGAAAGAGATGTAGAGATATCTATAGATATAAACACGCAGAGATGAGAATGAAAGGGAAAGGAAATAAAACCATAAATTATAAATAATCTCAGTTGTTTAGTCACAAAAGTGGGGAAAAGATATGGTAGCTAGAAGGGATGTAAGTTTTTTTTTTGTTTGTTTTTGTTTTTGTTGTTGTTGTTGTTTTAGGATGTGCCTCAAATTCTTCATCTGTGAAAAAGAATAAAATGAGAAGTTTGGACTAGATGATATTTAAAGTCCTTTCTGGCTCAAAATATTTGATCTTCATATAATAATCAGACAAATAACTCAGTGAATAAAGCACTAGACTTGTAATAATCTATTAGTTTTGCACCTTTCCCTTGGTCTTTCCATACCAAACCTGACTCATCATCTATGCTGTGACCTCCAATTCTCCAATCTCTCAGTTCCCTCCCAGATCTTCATTACTACACCAGCCACTCTCACCTCTATATTCCCTATCTTGGTCCATTGGTAAAATGGCGATTCTACATTGTTCCCTTCTTAGTCCCTAACCTACTTATCTATCACTGATTATAACTTGCCAAGCTTCTCCCTTGGATGATTCCCATTCTTAGTTTCTGTTGCCTTCAAACCTATTTTCAAGTTCTTAAATGAAGATGGGAAAAAAAATGAAACACCCAATCATTCTAAATAAGCCCACTATTAATTTAAGGTACACAATCTCATATGGTTCTTTGCTTTTAAGCAATCTTTTTATATCTCCCTTATGATCTCATTAATCCAACATTCCAAAGTTATTTTTCAAGCATCTAACCTCCCATGATTCACTCTTTCCTATTTTATTGATCTCAGAACTTTGCTACATATTTTACAGGAAAAAATTAAAGCCGTTTTCTAAGAACTGTTTCTTTTCTTCAGCTAATATAATTCTGGTTCTTTCTGTCATTATCTTCTTATTTATTTCTATAAGAAATAGGGAGATAATATTAATTTCCAAAGAAAACTTTTCTATTTACAAAAGTGATCCCAATCCATTCCATCATTTCCAAAAGATTGTCCTTGTTCTGTCCCTACTCTATTACTTATCCAAAATATCTTTCATCTAGTGTTTCCTAGCTTACTGTCTACAAATAAACCCAAATCTCTCCATTCTCAAAATTATCTCACTGGATCTTTTTATCCTCTCTAAGTATCTCTATTATTTGTGGAAAAAATTCCTTGACAAGACCCTTAGAATTATGTTCACTCCTTGTAAGTCATATCCTATCTCCCATAAGATTTTCTTGGTAAAGTTACTTATTATTGATAAAATCTGATAGACATGGCTCTTTTCAACAGTGAGGTGATTCTGGCCAGTTCCAATAAACTTGTGATGGGGAAAGACATCTGCATTCAAGAAGGAGGACTATGGGGACTGAATGCAGGTCGAATTTAAGATTTTCACTTTTTTTCTTGTTTGATTGCTTTTTGTTTTCTTTCTTAATTTTTTTTTCCGTTTAGGTCTGATTTTTCCTTTGCAGCATGATAATTGTGGAAACATGTATAGAAGAATTATGCATATTTAACAAATATTGGATTACTTGACTCTAAGGGAGAGTTGGGGGAAGAGAAGGAAAATATTTGGAAAACAATGGTTTTGTAAGGGAGAATATTGAAAATTATCTATACATATGCTTTGAAAATAAAAAGCTTTTTAAAAAAAGAAAAAAAAATATTTATCATTTCCTGATCCAAATGATTTAATAGATGAAGAACTGAGGTAAAAAGCAGTATTTGTTTAGTCACAAAGCTAGTAAGTGTCTGAGGACAGACTTGAACTCAGAATGATGAATCTTCCTAACTCCAGGTCCAGTATGCTATTCATTGCACCACCTAGCTATCACCTACAATATATTTCTCCATTTTATTTCCTCTTCTTTTATTCTTAACCCCCTAACATCCAATTTTTAATTTTATCATTCCATTTAAACTATTCTTTTCAAAGTTACCAAATATCTTTAAATTATCAGATCCAATAATTTTTTTTTCAATCACTCATAAATCACTTTATAGCCTTTGCACTGTTAATACTCCTCTATGTTATTGTCCTCTTCCTGGGTTTTTAGAATACTATTCTCTTTGAATTGTTGTCCTCTTTCTGAATACTCATTTTCAGTTTCTTCTCTTGGCTCCTAATCCATACTTTTACCATGGGGTATCTGCCCTAATTTGACATTATTTTATAAAAATTCTGTAAGTAAAATTCCTCTAATTATTTAGATCCTTCTTTCTGTAAAAAGTATTTAAGAATTTTTTTTTCATATAGTCCCTGGGCTTATCTTAATTCTATACACTCCCAAGTATTTTATATCACTTTCAATTATTTTAAAATTTCTCTTTCCAGCTCTCTTACTGCTATTTTTTATAATATATAGAAGTGTTGATGATTTATGTGAGTTTATTTTATTTAAAATTTTTGCATTGATATTCATTAAGGAAATTGCTTTACAGATTTGTTGTTATTGCTTTTTGTTTGTTTTTGCTCTTCCTGATTTAGGTATTAAAAACTATCTTTAGCTCCCAACTTCCCTTACTTCCATTAAGTCTCTTCTAAAAGAAGGCCAATTCCTGTTAATGTTAGTACCTTTTAACCACAGACACTTTCTGTATATGTAATAACTAGTTTGCTTGTGCACATTATTGTTGTTGTTGTTGTCTCCCCCACTAAAATTGTGAAATCCTTGAGAGTATAATATATATTTTGCCTTTCTTTGCATCCCCAGCACTTAACATACTGCCTGATATAGAGTAGTCAATTAATGGTGGCTGTTTTCCTTTGTTCTCAAAAAAAAAAAAGCAAAAGGATATCACTATGCCATGTCATGTTGCTCAGAAGACCAAACTATTATTTTCTTTCCATTCTCTTTACAATGACATCATCTATTAATTTAATAGGTACAATAAATACTTATTTACTGACCGTGTGGAATACCTGAGTTCAAATCCTTCTTTAGATACTTAATACATGTGTGGCCCTATGGAAGCTATTAATTAACATTGGCCTTGATTTAGTTTTGTCATCTGTAATATGGGAATAATAACAACACCTATTTCTTAAATGTATTTAGATATATGTATATATATATATATATATATATTTTTAGAATTCTGCTTTTTATTCCCCTCTGTTATTCACTTCCATTTTATGGGAGAGTGCATCCAATTCACATTCACAGTTATGATTACCAGCTGTGTATTTCCCTCCATTCTATTTTCTTCCATATATATATATATACATACATATATATACATATACATATATATATTCTTTTCACCCTGTCCTTAATAATTTTTTTACCCATTCCACCCACTATCTTATCTTCTATCACTCCTTTCCCCTTTGCTTACCTTTTCCCTTTGTGTTTCTACCCTCCCTTCTATCTTGTCTCTCCCTTTTCCTTCCTTTTTCTTTTCCTACTTCTTTATGGGGTTAGATAATTTTCTATAACTAACTGAAATTATTGTTATTTTTTTCTTAGAGCCAAAACTGATAAGATCAAGCTTCAGACAAGGCTTATCACCCTTCCTTCTTTCCCTCCATTTTAATAGGTCTTTTGTACCTCTTCATGTGAACTAATTTTTCTACTATACCTCTCCTCTTTTTTTTTCTAGTACAGACATTTTCCCATACCTTAATGTCTTTTTCTTTGATGTTATCAAATCAGTGTCCATTTAACAACCACAACCTTAGTCCATATGATGTCCCCTCTTTCTGCCTCATTGAAAGATACAGTTCTCAAGAGTTACAGATATCATTTTCCCATCTAGAGATGTAAACAGTTTAAACTTTAAGTAACATGTATACATATATCCCCCCCCATTTCTATACTTCTCTTGAGTCCTGTGTTCACAGATTACATTTTCTATTTAGTTTTTTTTTCAATAGAAATGATTGAAAGTGTCTTACTTCCTTGAAGCTCCATTGCTTCCCCTGAAAGATGATGCTGATTCTCAATATGCAGTTAATTCTTGTTTGTAGCTCTAGGTTCTTTGCCTTCCAGAATATGGTATTTCAGGCCCTCCAGTCTTTTATTGTAGAAACTGCCAGATCCTTTATACTCCTGATGTTTCTTCATTGTTATTTAAATTGCTTTTCTGGCAACTTACAGTATTTTTTCCTTAGAATTGTAGTTCTGGAGTTTCACAACAATGTTCCTTGGGGCTTTCCTTGTAGGATCTCTTTCCAAAGGTGATCGATGGATTCTTTCAATAAGTATTCTCCCCTCTTTTTCTAGAATATTGGGAGATTTTTCCTTAATGATCTCTTGTAAAATGCTGTCCAAGCTCTTTTTTTGATCAGGACATTCAGGTAGACCAATAATTTTTAAATTGCCTCTTCTGGATCTATTTTCCAGGTCAGCTCCTTTTCCCATTAGGGACTTCACATTTCTTTCATTTTTTTCATTCTTTTTAACTTGACTGATTCTTGCTATCTCACAGTCCTTAGCTTCCATTTGCCCTATTTTAATTTTTAATATGTGATTTTTTCAGTTAGCTTTTGTGTTTCTTTTTCCATTTGTTTTACTCTATTGTTTATGTAACTGTTTTCTTCAGACATTTTTTCCCCTTATTGTTCCAAGCTGTTGAATCTCATGCATACTTCTCATTTCCTTTTTTATTTTTTCTTCTTCCTTTCTTATTTGTCTTTCGAAGTCTTTTGTGAGCACTTCCAAGAAGCCTCTTTGGATCTGAGACCAATTCATATCACTTTTTGAGTTTTCTTCTTTGTACATTTTGTCCTCATCTGAGTTCATGTTTCAGTTTGTCCTGTTAGCATAGTAGCTTTCTATTATCAAGGTTCTTTTTCTGTTTCTTGCTCATTTTCTTTCATTTTCTTTTGGTATTTCCCCTTTTTCACTTTTAAAAGATGGAGCTCTGTTCCTGGGAAAAAGTTGGTGTGATGCAAAGCTTCTTGTGTAGCTCTGAACCTTGGCTTTGAGCCCGGGGCAGGATTGGATGGGGAGCTCTGCCTGTTGTTGTTGCTGTTGTTGTTTTGTTTTGTTTTGTTTTTTCAGAAAATAGCTTGGATTTTCAGAGTTTGCCTTTTGAGCTGGGACTGGAAGTTGCCACATTGATCTGCCAGAACTAAGGGTCTTAGCTGTTGATTTGCTATGATTAAGACCCTCTCCCCAGCTTTTCCAGAGTGTGTCTGAGCTGGGCTGAACATCCTTTTCACCCCAGTGTGACTGACCTTTCTTGAAATTTTTCCAGTCTATCTTGACCTGTAGAGAGGTTTCATTCCATCAGACATTTTTCATATACTTGGTTTGATGTGGTTTTTGAGGAAAATTGTATTGGATCAAATTGCAAAATTATTTTTAAACTTTAAGGTATTATATAAATATTAGCCCCTATGGTTATTAATAGAAAATTTGAGAAGTACCTGGCAATGCAATACCTATACTTCAGATGGATGTGATTCAATAATTTTATATCACTTAAAATCTCTTGGTATCAAATTATTCATCTATACAATGCATCTAAATCAAATAACTCCTGAGTTTGCTTTTAGCTCTATATTTATGTTACACTGTTTTTTAAATGCTATATACCCTGTTTAAGTGAATTAATCTTTGTCTAATTTAGTTTTCTCATTTATCAAATGAGAATAATAATTGCACCTCTCAAGGTGTTTTGAGAATAAAATGATAAATGTTGTGAAGAGAAAACTGGTAAAGTGCTTTGCACACTGCAAAACACTATGTAAATGCTATTTAGTGTTAATAGTTCTCAGTCATTTCTGCTGTCATGTTTATTTTCTATTATAACCTGCATGGAACCTATAGTCTCCATTCAGAAGTCCTTAAAATATTTTTAGCCTTTATGAAATTATGGAAGAGGAACATTTTTTTTCACTTTACTTACTGTTTCACAAATGGTAGTAAATCAAACAGAGAAGAAGTTGGCCTTCTAAACTGGGGAACATAGCTGTTAACATGTGCTTACTTGAGGGATGCCAAAAAGTATACCTTGATAGCCTGATAGGATGCCAGCAACTCTCACCAATATTCATAGTCCAGAAAGGGTTTCTTTTGGTACCAAGTATCAACCTATAGAAGAGTTTTACCTGTGGGAGTTTTTGAAGAGTTACATTAGTTAAACCTTTTAAAGAAATTCATCATTCTAACAATCTAACATTCTTGATTATCATCTTGACCTTCCACATTATCATCTTTTTTTTAGTTCTAATTTCCTTCCTATGTTAGTTGTCGCTTGTTGTATCCCTCCTAATCTCTTCACTTTTCCACTTTCTGAAAATGATACATGCAATTTGGACTTCTCTGCTTAAACATATTTATCTCTTGTTTTCTGAGCCTTTTCCATCTGAGAATTCTCATGTAGGTCTCATGGTAAGAGAAGGTTCATGTAAAAACAATAATTTGTGTTTCAGTTTATAGATAACTGGTCATGGAGTCAAGAAGACTTGAGTTCAAATGTTGGCTCAAACACTTATATTCTTTGGTACCCTGGGAAGCTCCCTCTTTTACTTCAATTTCCTCCTCTGCAAGATGAGGGTATTGAGCTCAATGGCTTCTAAGGTTCTTTCCTGGATTAAAAAAATTCCAAAAATACCATATAACTATATTTCCCTCAATCAGTCCTAACTCATATAGATTTCCAACACTTATTTCATCAACAAGTTAAAACCTCTATGTCCCAGTCACCCTTTGAACTACTATCTAATCTGGAAATATTACTTGGTAAAGAACAGTGTTTATGATATAGTGTAAAGAGTACCTGTTTTGGAACCTCGTGTTCAAATCTTGCCTTCAACAATTGTGTTAATGTGGGGAAATCTATTTAACCTCTCTGAAACTGAGTTTCCTCATTTTTTTAAAGTGAGAATGTTGGATGAGGTGTACTCTGAGGTCCCCTCCAGCCTTAAATTTAGCTTCTATAGCTAACGTTAGCCAGCAAAATGATTTGTTACTGATTCATTATGACTCATCTTGAAAAACTGAAAGTATGGAAGGTATGGGATTTTTTATGAGGGGATTGATATGATTAGGTAGGAGCAAATTAGAAGTTGGAACTATCTATTGCAGCAGGCTTTACAAAATAAAGCTGGGAAGGAAGAGAGAGAGCAGAGTGGCTCAGAAGCAAAGATCTAAAGAAATAGAGAGGATGCTGAGAAATGGGGTAAAGAGAAACCAGTTATAGACTTGTCTGCTTCATAATATTTTCCTGGGCCTGAAGCAGGTAGAGAACTGTAAATTCTTTGTACAGTGAAGCTTCAAAGAGAAATTGACAAATGATATCTGAAGTCCTGTTTAAAAGCATAAAGAAGTGATCCCCTTTGCTTAAGTCTTATTTACTCTAATCAATTTTCTTAGGAGACTCCTAAGAATGTAACAGCTCACTTTCCACCCAGGAAAAGAGGGCTTGCTGTTTGAATCCCAAATGTATTCACAAATTAAATAACACTCCTTTAAATAAAGGTCTAAGTCATTCTTTGGCTTTTGGCTGACTGGCGGACATTACAGTGAATGTATCACAGAAGTGATGCAGTCCTTATGATCTATTAGGCCAATACTTCATCTGGACTTAGGTAATATACTACAAGATCTCTGTTGGTCTGATGATGTATGACTGGGTAAAAATAAGGTTAGCTGTCAAAAACTTATTCCAGGGCCCTGAAAATTTCGTCGGGGAGAGGAAAGGAGGAGGGATCATTTTAGACCTCAAAAATACATTTTTCATTTGAGTGAGAAAAAGATGACAAGCCTGGGGTTGAAAGGATTGTAGGCCTGGTGAACTCTTGTGAAAATTACATCTTTCTATTATGTCAGCTACATGCCTAAGACAAGGGTCAGGGCAATGAAGCCCAAATTCCATATTATCTTCCCTCTAGTGTTTATAGGAGAGGAACATTTGCACTTGTAGTACAGAAAGAAGGTAATGCAAAATCTTTTATTTTTTTATTGGGAAGAATTATCATGCTCTTTGATACAAAAATAAGGCCACTTCCCTGATCTCTTAGGAAAGAAGTCAAAATGACTACATTTACACAATTAACATAAAACATCTGGAATTAGGGCTTAATACATGCCTTAGAAAAATGCATGATTATTATTTTCCATATCTTTATTTATAGATCCTTTAGCAACTGTTATTTTACAGGAGGTGATAATATATTCTAAAATGATCTTTAATACTGATATTTTAAAAATCTGTTCTTAAAAGTGTATGCATCATTTGAATTTTTAAAAAAACTGTCTTGTAATATTTTATTCAGTTTTATTTGTGCTGACTAAATCTGGGACTAGTATTGCATTTTTAACTGTACTTAGATGGGAGGATTTAAAAATTTTTATTCAATACCTGAGTCCAATAATTTCATGGTATGCAGAATCTTCCATATAGTTTTTCACTGGAGTATTTGGATGATATGAAGCAGCATGGTTGGGTAAATGATATTCAAAACATCAACAATAATAGTAACTGCTTGCATTTAAGTAAAATAAATGTTATTTTGCTTAAAGAGTTTAGTTTCAAAAAATATCACAGCATTCCTATGAAAGCCATTTGAATATCTATAAAATGGTCTCTTGCTTTTATACACATTAATTATTATTTTTTAATCTAGGAAATCCTAGGACAAAGATTCTTGATATTGGGCCCATGAACTTAAATAATAAAAACATTTTAATGATTATTTGCCAAATTTTCCTATATATCTTTTTTTCCCTATATAACTTTTTGACGCATTACTCTGAGAACTATATAGCCATTACAGGAATTCCAAAGAGGTCTAAAATGTTTTTTGAAAATGTTAAAAATTCCTCATGAATTGATCCATGAAATGCATTTCATTTTGTTACCCTGAGTAGAGAAATTGTATCATCTTTGTCTTTCAAATTAAGAACTGAACAATGATAACAAAATCAAAACAAAAGCAAACAATATTTATTGCTACTTGATTAGCTTAGACACATTCCACACACAAAAAAGAAACAAGATGATATGTGCCATTTCAATTCCTAAATTAAAGACTATGTGATATATAATAGAATAATGTTTGCAGAACATTTTTTCCTCCAGAGTGTCATACTTCATGGAATCAAAATGGTCAATCAATACTTAGCTAGTGAAGAATAAATAAAGGAAAAGTCTATAGTTTTATTGACTTGGCCTTGTGAAGATCATAAAGTTTGGATTCATTGAATTTTTCATTTTATAGATAACATTGTGTGATATACTATAGCTACAGTTAAAGAGCACATGAGTCTGTTAATTATTTCATCAACAATCTTGTGCACAGTTCACATTGTCTAATGTGGTATAGTAGGGGAAATCTTGACATTCAGAATCAGGAGGAAATTGCATCAAAATCCCACCATTGATAATAGCAGAATATCCATATTCAAGTTAACTAACCTTTTTGAGAGTTATCTTCATTTATAAAGTCCAGTAATGGTATTTTGAGAACCTGTTTGTCAACAGGCAAAAACAACTTTACAAAAATTGCATAACAATTAGCACTATTACAAGAGAGATAAACAAACATGTAGAATCCAGAGAGTTCGCAATTCATAGAAGAACCAGCATTTTTAGAACAGTAAGACAAAGGAAGAAAGAAACACAAATCTCCCTTAAAGGGCTGTGGCAATGTGAGTGGAAACATGCTTTAAAGATGGGAAAAGGCAACATTCTTCCCAAAAAGGAATGTTCCAGTTTTTCTGGAAAATATGGCAACTCAAAAAGGCAAATTCAGGGGATTCCTTAACATTCCTTAATATACCTCACAATATAATAAAAATGAAATTAGGTAAGGTAAATAAAGTTTCCTTTAAATCTTAAAGAACTATCTCAAATTCAGCCAAGTCCCAAAAACCTTTGTTGAAGTCTTACCTTTGCTCAAAACTAATTGTGTGGCTATTAAAATGTTCTTTAACTTCCCTGTGTTACAAACAATTCTCTAAATTAGACGATATGGATTAGTTGTCATTCAGCATTACTGGAGGAAATTTTCACACCAAGAATTCATGGTGTGTGTGTGTATTGTATATCAAGGGATACTAAACATGTTTAAATCATCATTGCTGTAAGAGATTTTAGGATAGTATTTACTTGCACAAGGTGAAGAATCTGATTTCTTAAGAATGTCTACTTATTGATTTTTACGAATCATCCATTAAGCAATCAAAGCATTATTTCACTATTTCAATTCAGAAGCAGCAGAATTTGTTAGATGTCAGAGAATGTCAGAAGTCCCTCAGAAAATCTGTGGTTCAATGGTATTTTGGGAAACTCCTGAATCTAATAGAAGGGAGGGAGTTGACAACAAGTTGATCAATGCTAACTTTGACCTAATTCCCAGATGTATGAATTTCTTGGGGTTGCCTAGATATCATCACTCTCAGCCTCTATTTTGTAAATATCCTCAACTCAAGTTTTCTCTACAGAGTTTCTAGAGTTTCATCTGTTATACAAAGCAAACTATTTTATGAAACTGTGGAATGGTCCAATTCCCTCATAGTCCTTCTCCCTCTGGCCTAATACTTTATATGAACCTTGTATCAGGTTCTCTCTTTTGGCTTTGCTGCTGTATGGAAACTTAGTTGCAATTTTCTTGTTTCAAGTGAAGATCATAATTTTTTTTTCTATTTTACTTGCTTTGTTTTTTATTCAGATTGACAGAATCAAAAGGAAGTCAGTAAATTAAAGATTAGGTTACAATCTGAGTCTTTGCTTTTGTTTCTTTTTTGTGGAGATTCGTGTATTGAGATTTGAGAAGAAAACTAGAAATCAAATTTGTATTTCAAGCCATGGTAGACTTGATAAAGAAAAGTAAGCATGTTTCCATATGTCATCATCCATGAAGGAAATTTGATTCAGTCTTGTTTTCCAATTGCCTATACTTATATTTCTGTTTTCTGTACCCTGACTGTAGGTAGAGTGCTGTGAGCATATCATTTTATAAATTTTAACATATTGCTATATGCCTAGAGCTGCAAAAATTAAAAAAAAGACTATTGGATTTTCATTCACAACTGAACCCTGGCTGTAAAACCAACTGGCCATGGGTCCTTTACTCAGCAACCTGGTGTTTTCATAGAATGCCATCTGACAATCATAAAAAAAACAAAAAAATAAACAAACAAAAAAAAACCTTTCCACCAAAATTGAAACAAAAGAAGATTGGGGGGATTTGGAGTTGAGCACACAAGTCTTAGAAAATAACATCAAAAGTAGTACTTAGCAAGTACTTTTGTAATGGTAGAAACTGGACACACTCTAAATTAGATCAGGGATGAAAGTAGTGATTATCATCACTACTATTAAATATTTTAGCAATAAGAAAACAAAAAGAAATTAAAGGAATTAGAATAGGCAATGAGGAGATAAAACTATCATTCTTTGCAGATATAATGATATACTTAGAGAATCCTAGAAAATCATCCAAAAGCTTACTTGAAACAATTGACAATTTTAGCAAAGTTGCAGCAAAGTTATACAAAAAAATCCCCCACAAATCAACAGCATTACTAGATATTACTAACAAAGCCCAAAAGCAAAAGATAGAAAGAGAAATTCCATTTAGAATAACTGTAGACAAAATATTTGGTTATTTACCTTCCAAGACAAATCCAAGAACTGTATGAACACAATTACAAAACTCTTCTCACACAAATAAAGTCAGATGTAAATAACTGGAAAAATATCAATTGTTCATGGGCATGCTGAGCTAATATAAAAAAATGACAGTTCTACCTAAATTGATCTACTTGTTCAGGGCCATACCAAGCAAACTACAGAAAAAAAGTGATAACAAAACCATCTGAAAAGATAAAAGGTCAAGAATATCAAGGGAATTAATGAAAAAAAAATATAAATGATGGTGGTCTAGCAGTACCAGATGTAAAACTATATTATAAAGCAACAGTCATAAAAACCATTTGGTACTGGCTAAGAAATAGAGTGGTAAATCAGTGTAATAGATTAGTTACAAAAGACACACTCATCAATGACTATAGTAATCTAGATCAACCCCCAAAACTCTAGTTTTTGTGATAAGAACTCATTATTTCACAAAAATTGTTGGGAAAACTGCAAAATAATGTCAGAAACTTGTCATAGGCATGTATCTCACATCTCATGCCAAAACTAGGAGAAAATTGATAACATGATTTGTGCAGAAAGGGTAATACCATTAAAAAAAACACAAAAAAAACTAGGAGAGAAAGGCATAGTTTACCTTTCAGATCTTTGGAGAAGAGAGGAATTTATTTCCAAAGACAAGCTTGAGAATATTTTTATTAAAGCTTTTTATTTTCAAAATATATGCATAGATAATTTTCAAAAATCACATTTGTAAAACCTGGTGTTCCAAATTTTTTTTTCCTCCCTTCTTCCTACCCCTCCCCTAGATGACAAGTAGTTCAATATGTTAAACATATACAATTCATCTATATATTTTTTTCAAAATTATCAATAAAAATCAAGTCAAAAAGGAAAAAAATAAGAAAGAGGGTGCAGATGGCTCTCTCTATCACATGATATTGGAATTGGCCTGAATCACCTCACTATTCAAAAGAGTCACATCAGTCAGAATTGATCTTGCTATTGCTGTGTACAATGTTCTCTTTGCTCTACACACTTCATTTGGCATCAGCTCATATAAATCTCTCCAGGCTTCTCTGAAATCATCCTGCTCATTGTTTCTGGTAGAACAATAATATTTCATAACATTCATATACCATAACTTAATTAACTATTCCCCAATAGATGGGCATCCATTCAGTTTCCTTTTTTGCTACTACAAAAGGGTTGCTACAAACATTTTTATACATATAAGTCTTTTTTCCCTTTTTATGATCTCTTTGTAATACAGATGAAGTAGAGACACTGCTGATCAAAGGATATGCAGTTTGATAGTCCTTTGGATATATGAACTAGAGAATATTATGAATTGCAAAATGGACAACTCTGCTTACATTAAATTGAAAAGGTTTTGCACAAACAAAACCAACACAAACAAGAGTAAAAGGGAATTACAAAGCTGGGGGAAAATTAGGGTTTCTGATAAAGGCCTCATTTCAAAAATATATAAAGAACTGTATCAAATTTATAAGAATGCAAAACATTCCCAAATTGATAAATGATCATATTATTTGAATGAACAATTTTCAGATGATAAAATCAAAACCATCTATGGTAATATAGAAGTCCTCTAAATCATTATTGATTAGAGAAATGCAAGTTAAAACAACTCTGAGGTACTGCTTCACACCTTTCACATTGGCTAAAATGACAGGAAAAGATAATGATAAATGTTGGAGGGAGGATGGAAAAACTGGGACACTAATGCATTTTTGGTGGAGTTGTGAAATGATCCAATCATTTTGGAGAGCAATTTGGCCAAAAAGCTATAAAACTGCATACCCTTTGATCTAGCAGTGTCTCTACTGGGTCTTTTTCCCAAAGAGATCATAAAAGAGACAAAAGAACCAATATGTGCAAAAATATTTGGAGCAGCTCTATTTGTAGAAGAATTGGAAAATGATTAATGTCTATCAATTGGGGAATGGTTAGATAAGTTATAGCACATGAAAGTAGCAGAATATTATTGTTTTATAAAAATGATAAACAACCTGATTTTAGAAAGGCCTATCAAGATTTACATGAACTGATGTTAAGCAAAACAAGCAGAATCAGTAATGCATTGTACAGTAGCAATAGCAAGATTATGAGATGATCAGCTGTGAAAGACTTGGTTCTTCTCAGTGGTTCAGTCATCCAAGACAATTCTAATGAAATTTGGATAGAAAATGCCAAAAAATCAAAGCATTTTAATTCTCCCTTATCCATAAAGGAAATTCCTCAAGGATGTTAAAATCAAGTTAACAAGTATTTATCAAGTGCTTACTTTCTATCTAGCATAATGAGAAGTGCAAGGAATAAAAATACAATAGGAAGACAGTCCTTACTCTGAAGGAGCTTAAATCAAAGAAAGCTGAAATTTGGAGTTTGAAGATATGAAAAGATGAAAGTTTGGAGAAGTACTACTGCTATCTGGAGAGGAAAGAAAACATAGTTGATTTGTTTCTCTTCTTCAAAGTATAGGTGCCAGGAGAAAACAACTGATTAGAGGAAGGAGATGCAATAGGGAAGGAAAGATACTTCTATTATAAAAAGTAGTTTTGTGGTAGCATGATTTTCCAGGATGAAGAGGTTTATATTACATAGAGAAAGTTGCCCAAAATTGAGGGCAATTTTAAAAAATCAGTAGAAGAAAAGGTGAAATGACTGGATTGTTATATTTTTGAACAATTGAGCAATATTTTTAAATAGAAAAAAGTGCTGGATATCAACTGAAATAATTAACTTGGCCATTGTCAACATATATGATGGTAGCCAAGTCACTCAGTCCCTCTAGATTTTACTATTTTAATGTGAAGAAAATAAGAGGTTTTGTGGAGAAAATTTCTAAATATAGATTTATGACCCATCAAATTAATATAATTTTTGAACATCTAGATAGCAAGTCATTTGGGAGAAGAAATTGATCTGAGATGTTTTGGTCTTTCCATCTCCTTTCTAATTGACCAGGTAATGAGAAACTTCGAAACTGGAAAAGTCAGATGATGTACAGTGTCCCCAGAGGAAGGATACAGCAGGGTCTCCAGAGCAGAAGTGAATAGCAGCTTCACCTAAAGCTGAATTATTCATTGAAGATAAACCAGACACACAGAGAAAAGGAAAGGTAGCTTCAGTATTACTGGGTTAACAATCCTTGGAGCTTAGAGAGAGCTAGGTCTAGTGGGATATATAACATGATACCTTTGATTTCTTGAAATATAAATTTGTAAAGATGAGTTTTAAAAAGTCCATTTTCTTTTAAATGGAGGTATTTGACTATGCCCATCAACACAAATTACTATGGCTTTCACTGAATGGCCAATAAGTGTCCCAATCCAGGCCTCTTTGGTTCACTGTTTATATTTTGATGACTTAAAATGAATATAAATAGCATTTTTTTTCTGTTTAGGCCAGAAATTATGAAGTTTTCCCTCCCAGATTGATATCTTTGTTTTGCTTTCATTGATTTAGTATTTTATTTTCCCCCAATTACATGGAAAAACAATTTTTAATATTCATTTTTAAAACTTTGAGTTCCAGATTCTCTCCTTTCCTCCTTTCCCACCTCTACACTCATTGAGAATGCCAGGAATTCAATAAAAAATATGTGAAATCATGCAAAAGATTTTCATAATAGTCATCTTGTAAAAGAAAACAGATTTTTAAAAAATTCTCAAGAAAAATAGTTTATATGTATGTATATGTGTATATGCATATGTGTATGTATATTTATATACATGTGTATATATGTATGGAGAGAGAGACAGAGAGAGAGAGAGACAGAGAGAGAGAGAGAGAGAGAGAGACAGAGAGAGACAGAGAGAGACAGAGACAGAGACAGAGAGAGAGAGAAGCTTCAATCTGCGTGAAATCTGGGAATAGTTATGTCCTTCATAGTAGATCATGGTACAATATTGTTGTTATTTTGGACACAATATTTCATTTTACATCAGCTAATGGAAGTCTTTCCAGGTTTTTTTGAAACCATCCTTTTTACAGCACAGTAGTATTCAAACATAATATGCCCTTTGGGCATAGTTCCAAATTGTTTTACAGAATGACTGACTTAGTTCAAAAGTCCACCAATAGTTCACTGATGTCTCATTTTTCTCGCATCTCCTTCAGTACATTCATTTCCTCTTTCTCATTATCAATTTAATAGCTATATGCTAATACTTAAGAATTAATTGTGAGATAGGGCATTTTTATATGGCTATGGATAATCATGATTATTTCATCTAAAAAGTACATTTATTTTGATCATTTATCACTTGGGGAATGATTGTTATTTTTATCATTTGATTCAGTGTTCTACATATTTGAGAAGTGAGGCCTTTATCAAAAAAATTCTTTTTTTTTTTTTTTTTTACAATTTTAATTTAGGTCCTCCTGACTCCAGGGTCAGTGCTCTATTGATTGCACCATCTGGTTGCACATCAGTTAATCTTGCTGATTTATTTCTCCCCTTTTGGCCAATTTTCTTTCTTCTTTCACCCTGTTCCTCCTTAGAAATATTTTGTTTCTGAATATCTCCTCCCCCAATCTGCTCTTCCTTTTATCATACCACAGTATTTTATCTCCTTCCCCTCCTACTACTCTGTATGGTAAAATAGATGATTTCTATACCTAATTGAGTATGTGCCTTATTCCCTCTTTGAGTCAATTTTTTTTTTTTGCTTTTAGCTGAGGCAATTGGGGTTAAGTGACTTGCCCAGGGTCACACAGCTAGGGAATGTTAAGTGTCTGAGATCAGATTTGAACTCAGATCCTCCTGACTTCAGGGCTGGTGCTCTATCCACTGCACCATATAGCTGCCCCTCTTTGAGTCAGTTTTGATGAGAGTAAGGTTTACTCATTCCTTTTTTTCTCCTTCCTCAACTCTCCACTGCAAATGTTTTTTCTTCTTTTTTATATGTCATAGTTTATTCCATTTTACTTCTCCCTTTCCCTTTTCCCTAGCACATTTCTCTTTCACTCCTTAATTCTAATCTTTTAGATTATCATCCTTCACATTCAAGTCACAATTGTACATTCTGTCTATAAAAACTCTTTCTAACTGCCCAAATAATAATAATAATAATAATAATAATAATAATAATAAAAATTCTTGTGACTTACAAGTATCATCTTCCCATGTAGGAAAGTAAACAGTTTAACCTTATTAAGTCCCTTGTGATTTCCATTTCTATTTACATTTTTATGCTTCACTAGAGTCTGCTTTTGAAAGTCAAATTTTTTATTTAGCTCTGGTCTTTTCCTCAAGAATGCTTGAAAGTCCTCAATTTCATTGAATATTGATTTCAGTTTTGTTGTGTAGGTGATTTTTGGTTGTATTCTTAGCTTCTTTACCCTCCAAAATATCATATCCATATGGATATCTGATCCTTTAATATAGACACTCCCAAAAATCTCCTTTTATCCCGATAACCGTATTCCCACTACTTAAATTGTTTCTTTCTGGATGCTTGCAATATTTTCTCCTTGATCTGGGAACTTTGGAATTTGAGAGTACTATTGTGAATTTTCATATTGGGATTTCTTTCAGGAATAGAAACATTTCATTTCTATTTTTAACCTTTGGCTCTACCAGATTCTCTTAACAATTTCTTGAAAGATGATGTGTAGGCACTTTTTTGGATGATGGCTTTTGAAAGTCTAATAATTTTTTTAATTTAATTTTATTTGCAAAACATATGTATGGGTAATTCTTCAACATTAACCCTTACATAGCTTTCTGTTACAGTTTTTTTTCCCCCAACTCCCCACCCCTACCCTAGATGGCAGGATATCCACTACATGTTAATTATGTTAAAATAGTGGCAAAACGAATATATGTATACATATTTCCAAACTTATCATTGTTGTGCAAGAAAAATCGTATCTACATGAAAGATATATCAGATAAAGGAAACACAATGTAAGCAAGCATCAATCAAGAGTATGGGAATGTTATGTTGTGGTCCACATTTCACATCCCTCTCTCTGGG
>JAJPUD010007040.1:5941-30921 GCA_023553655.1 Myrmecobius fasciatus
GAAATGTCAGTCACTGAGGATTTATTAAGCACCTTCTGTGGGACAGATACTTTTGATAGTACTGAGGATACAAAGAAAGGCAAAAGACTGTTCCTAGTATCACTGGTTTGGGAAGCACATGAAGGTTGGGTAGGAGAGGTGGGAGAAAGTATTAGATTATGAAAGGCCTTGAATGCTACACAGAGGAATTTGTAATTGATCCTGGGAGTGAAAAGAGAGCCGCTGTCGTTCATTGAATGAAAGGTGACATGCATTTTGTTTATCTTTTTTAATCCTCATAACAATCTAGTGAAGTAGGTTCTCAGTCATCAAGCACCTCCTGAATTCCTGGCACTGTGCTAAGTGCTAGGATTATAAATATTGGAGTGAGGAAAACAGGTCCTACCCTCAAGGAGTGTGCAATCTAATGAAGAAAGGCTTCACATAAAAAGTAGCTTAAAAATGGAGAGGTACAGCCAGGTGAGAAATGATGTGGCTCCATTGTTCAATCAGAGCTTCAGAGAGTGGTGATAAGGTAGAGTACCAAGGCTGATGAAGTCAGTAATAAACTTCCAGGGGCATAGTGGAAATGTTAGAAAAGTTCTAGTATCCTCATTTTGTTTGTTATTAAGCATCTTCTAATCACATCTGACTCATGGTCCAATTTGATGTTTTCTTGGCAAAGATACTGAAATGATTTTCCATTTCTTCTCCAGCTCTTTTTGCAGATGAGGAAACTGAGGCAAACAAGGTCACACAGCTAGTAATTTCTGAGACCAGATTTTAACTTAGATCTTTCTGGCTCCAGACCAGTGCTGTATCCACTGTGCCACCTACTTACCCACCCCTTTCATTTTATAGATGAGGAAATTGTGGCAGAGGAGCAGTTAATGACTTAACCACAGTTACATAATAAGTGTTTGAGAGGACTTTTGCATGAGGATCTTTTTAGCTCCCAAGACTAACTGGTTTCATACTTCCTTCTACCAGGAAGATATTGGCTAAACTTACTTGTAGGAATATTGACTTGTAACATCCCCTTGTCCTCATCTGGACCTGGAAAACAACAAAAGAAAGATGGCCTGTAAGCCCTCACAGTACTTTTTTTGTTTAAAGATTTTTATTTTCAAAACATATGCATAGTTTTCAACATTTATCTTTGCAAAAACTTGTGTTCCAATTTTTTTCTCCCTTTCTCCCATCTCCTCCCCTAGACAGCAAGTAATCCAATATATGTTCAACATGTGCAATTCTAGAAAGTACTTTTTTATGCAAAATGTACTTTGGTAGGTATGGGGTAGCTAGGTGGCAAAGTGGATAGAGGTCCTTCACTGGAGTCCACATCATATTCCTGAGTGCAAATCTGACTTTAGACACTTAGTAGCTGTGTGACCCTTGGATGCTTAACTTTGCCTCAGTTCCCTTATTTATAAAATGAACTGGAGAAAGAAATAGCAAACTACTCTTTGTATCTTTGCCAAGAAACCCCCAAAATGTAGTCCCAAAGAGTTGGACATGAATGTAAACAACTAACAGCAACAACTATGTTAGTTATGAAGTAGAATAAACCTAGTAGTTACAAAATGACTTTTCTTCTCAAGGATTTTAATAATGGCCTGGGGATAACAGGACCTATTCACTTCAATCCAGTAAACATTTATTAAGCACCTATGGCATGCCTATCACTGTGCTAAGAGCCGGGGATACACTTAATTAAAAGAAAGACAGCCCCTGCCCTTAACAAACTTGTAATCTAAAGACACGACATTCTATTATAGTTGAAGATTTAATTAACAATAAGGCAACTAGAAGAGACTGGATCACAAGTCTGTAATTAATTGTCTCTTGAGGGTCAGCAAGGGCTTAATGTTTTTTCCTTCGGGGTTTTCACTTCCTAACACAATCCCAAATACACAGTAGGAGCATATTGTTGTTGATTTAAGTGGAAATGAATGGTATGAACCACCAGCATGGCAGCTTTACTAGAGTGGCAAAACCTCAGGAGATCTGAAATTAAATGTAATTCAACCACTGATCGGATGTGTGACCTGAAGTAAAGCCTATGATCTCTCTAAGCCTTATTAACATCTGGATAATTGGACTAGATAAGGTCTCTGAGACTCCTCTAACTGGCATTTTTCTGATTCTGTGAGTGCTTTATTTCCAGAAGAGAGTCAGATCAATGATCAGCGCTAGACTCTAGTTAAAGCCAGTATTTTCCTACTTGTCCTGAAGCCTCTTAGATAGTGTCCAAGTGAAGCAAAGTTTGTATTTCTTGATGGTCAGAAAGTGTTCTGATTTAAACCTAGGGAATAATGAGAGCAGAGCGTGTCGTGCTGGATTGGGTCTAGAATTTGGAGGCAGAAAGGCTGGGGCTCAAACCCTGCTTTGAACACTTAATGACTGTGCGTCTCTGGAAAAGTCATCTTCTTCCTCTGTGCCTTATTTTCCTTATCTATAACATTAGGGATTTGGGCTCAGTGGCTTCCAAGATTCCATTCAATTTTAAATCTGTTCTCCTGGGAGCCTATGTTAAAGTGTCTCAGAAAAGAGAGTACTGTTGAAGGAGGATAGTACGTCATTGTTGGCTTTGTAAAGTCACCAGAGCTGCTATATACAACATTTAATAAGTGCCCACCTTGTGCTGCTAAGCATTGTGCTAAGTACTGGGAATATAAAAAGAAGCAAAACATGGTTCCCTGCCTTTAAGAAAATTCCAATCTAATGGGAGAGATAAGATTCAATAAATATTTTTTGACTTCCTCTTATATTCCAAACACTATACTCTAATTCTGGGGATATAAAAAGAAGCAAAAGAGCCCTAACCCTTAAGAAACTTCCAATCTAATTGACTCAATAGTCAATAAACATTTATTGAGTGTGCTTACCTTGTGCCAGGTACTGTCCTAAGTGCTGAGAGTACAAAAAGAGGCAAAACATGGTCCCTGCCCTTAAGGAGTTTCCTATCTAAGGAGGGAGGCAACATTCAATTCAATAAACATTTATTAAATGCTTACAGTATACCAGGCACTATTCTAAGTACTTGGGGATACAAAAAGAAGCAAAAGAGAGTCTACCCACAAGAAGATTACAATGTAATCTAAGGGAGGACACATCTTGTAAACTATTAAATATGTAGAAACTAAATATATATTTATATACATAGGATATAAATATATATCCTATTTATAATATTATAAATATATCCTATATTTATATAGAGAGTAAATAGGAATTAATTAACAGAGGCAAGGCATTAGAATTGAGAGGGATTGGGAAAGGCTTCCTATAAAAACAGGAATTTGGTTGGGACTTTAAAGGAAGTCTTTTCAGGCAAATGGTTGGTGTGGAGGGATGAAGTGGGGCTCCAAGTTTTTGATAGTGGAGCAGTGCCAGAGGTGCCCACACCCAAGTGGCCTGTGAACTCAGGGAGAACAAAACAACTTATATATGAGATGGCTCAAGTTTTCTGAAACTAGAAAATCCTGATTGAGGGCCAGTAGTGTAGGTAACTCAGGTCTTTTTTCTTGACTTCAGGAAAAACACTACATAAACCTTTTGAGAGTTGCTTAAGGAAAGTAGAAATCCTTAGTTTGTAAAAGGCCCTCAGGTTGGAGTCACAGCAGCATCTTCTAGAGAAGCAGCTTATGAGAGATTGGTGGGGTGGCTGCAGAGAGTTGCTCCCAGAGCCAGGAAAGCCAAGTTCACTTCTTGCCTTTCCAGCAACATCCTTGATAAATGAATATGGACACAAGTCACTTATTCTTTTAGGGCTATAAATTAGAAGTATGAAATGTGCAGGCCAACCAGAGTAAAATGTAATTGGGAAATAGTTAACAAATAAACTAAAATATAATAAAACAGAGATAATATTAATTTGTGTTCTTTTAAGTCAGTTTGCAATCTGCAGGGATCCTTGTGTTAGATTTAATACTCCCCATTTTTATTTGATTTTCACTTCCCCTGCTGTAGGCAAGCTACTGTAGATATTGTCGAGGAAATAAAAATCTATGTTGGTCAAGGGAGTTTTTTCATCCAGGTGTTCTTTATAGGGATGAAATCTTTTTCCTAAACCTGTGTCTCCATTCTCGGAATGGTTCTGAATGGGATAGTGGGATGGGATTGATAATACTGGCCCTGGGGAATTGCTGTAGAGTGCTTGCCTTAAAAATAGCTGGGAAGGGTGATTTGGGTTGTACCTCCTTCTTCCCCCAGGTCAATGGCACACTTAGGAAGACACCTCTGGGTGGAGCAAAGGTAAGATTGTCTGGTAGGGCATGAGAAAGAGGGTAAAAGGAGAAGGGGAAAGGAGAGAAGGAAGTTAAATAATAGCTGGCAGTTGGAATGAGGAAAAGATCATGTTCTCTGAACCAAAACCATGTAGCAGATTGCTCTTTTCATTAGTTAACATTTTTCCAGGTCAGAAAATACATGTGGCTCCTCTACAGGGACAGTTTGATTTCTAGAAATCATCTAAAGTATTCTTTCAGAATCACTTCCTTTTTAATTTGAGTATCTGGGAATGCCCAAAAAGCTATCACATAGAGCCATCCCCCTTTCTTCCTCCCAGCGAAAGGCAGGGAGAGATCTGAGCTTCTGGGAGACAGGAGAAAAGGGCCAAATTAGCATTTTCTTTCCTCCCTCACACATTCTGAAGGTTGGAATGCAGAGTACCTGAAATAGCTTCTGGTAAGAATAAATGTAATATGAAGGAGGGATCATCAGGTCCCGTTCTCCCCCCTCTCCCTTTTGCTTCAAGCTATCTTATAAAGCTTTATGTAAGTTATTTTTGCCTTACTAAGACTTGATTTTCTCACCTGTAAATTGGATATAATATTATTTGGGCTACCTTGTTACAAAAAGTTATTGGGATGATAAGGTGAGAATAATAGATGTGTAATGATTAAGCGCATGACCTAAAGATTCTACCCATAGATAGCATTGACATAAGGCATTGGCAAGCCCCCTGCCAAGTTAGGAGGACTTTGAGTGGATGGCTTGAAGTGGCTATCATTCAAAGGCTAGACCCAAGACTAGAGCACATAACATGCTTTCACAGTGTGAAAGCATGTACATGCCATATTTACTAGCCCTATGCACTCTATGTCTGTCTGTCTCTGTGTGCCTCTCTTCCTTTCCCTTTCTTCCCCCACCTTCTCTGTCTCTCTCTGTCTCTGTCTCTCTATCTCTCCCTTACCCCCAGTTCCCCTCTTTCTCTCTCTCTAATCACCATCGCCACCTTGTGGCAATGCCATTCTAAAATAAAAGAAGGAAAAACTTGAAATACTTTAAAATTCCCTCCCTATTCCTAAAAGACAGTGACTTTTGTATAGTTATCCAGGAAACATTAGATAAGTAAATTAGGCCTAAATTTTAACAGTTTTCACTTTCTTTAACAGTTCCTTATTGTTTAGAACAAAGAAGTGAAAGTCTTGGTAAATTGTTTGAGAGAGGGAATAGGAAATTAATTTCAAGTGAGAGAGAAATTATGTTTACATTTAGCATATTGTTTCCATTTAAGTTTTGTATTTGAGGGTTTTGATAGAGTGGGGATAGGTTGTTTTTATCTTTTTTATTTTGTCTATCCTGGAAGTATAGTGTCTGTTAATCTAATTCTGTGCCTGGGAGATTTGACATGACTGGTTACCCCTTCCTGTAGGTAGTCTGGTAGTTTTCTATTCCTAGTAACTCATTCTATTCATTCCAGTCTTAGTATAGGCACCCACTCTGTTTAGCCTACTACAGCTTAGAACTCCTGAACTCAACCAATCCACCACCCTCAGCTTCCCCAGTAGCAAAGATTGCAGGCGTGTATCACCACAGTAGGCTGAATATTTGAGGCATAAATAGCAGTCAACTTCGGCAATGCTATTTACTAGTTCCATCTGTCTTCTCCTCCCCACCCCCCTATAGGGTTGGGAGGTACCCTAAAAGGCAATAGTTCTATATCCTCTAACCTAGGGGAGATATAAGGTAGACCAGGAGGGATTGAGAAAATATCAGACATTACCTTATTTGCTTTTCAATTGATCTTTAGCTTTGTTTCCAGTGGGGGTCATACACCATCTATTTATTTCTCATATATCTTGATATGGGGAAATATGGATCTTTGGGTTGTTTTTTTTTGGGGGGAAGGGTTGCTTTTTAAAAAATTTTTATTTTCAAATTGTTTCCCTCCCCAGCTAGTAAGAAGGCAACAAATAGAACATCCATCATACATGTAATATAGGTCTTTGTTGGTTTTTTTAATTTAATTTCTAATTTTTGAGTTCTAAATTCCCCTTCTCTCTATTCCTGCTCCCACCCATTGAGAAGACAAGACATATAAATATCCATTATATGAAGAATACAGATTTTAGAATGAAAGAACCAGGGCACTTTTATAATGCTTTTGCTGAGCCAAATCTGTGTTGATTATAAACCTGTCAAGAGTAGGTTAAAAAAAATAACCCCAAAACCCCCAAGGAAGTGAGAATAACCCCTTCCTTGACCTAAGGCCCCAAGACCAAAGGATCCAGATTTTTAGAACAAGACTTTGAGCTCCTATGAAGGGCAGTGGGGGACACTCACTGTTTAGCATTTCTTCTTTGTAAACATCTCTGTTCTGCTTCTTAATAAATATAACATTTGAGCATTTTCTCCCCCTTTCCCTGTTATCTTTGGCCTTTGGTGACTAGACGAGTGAAGAGGAGGAAGATATAGAAGAAGATGATGACTTGGAAGAAGATAGGAAGTCCACAAAAGAAGATGACCCAGATGTGCAGAAGTCACCAGATCCTCCCCCAGTATCGCTTGTGGCACCCGCAGACCTGCCAGCGCTTCAGAGCCTTACACCCTCCTCAGTCTCTTTTGTCTGTGAAATGCCAAACTGTGGTGCTGTAAGTGTCTTTCATTGTTCATTGAGCAGCTAGTATTGGGGTGGGGCTAGAGGAGAAAAGGGAGATCCAGGTGGCCTTTAAATATAGGAGCTCCTGGAAAGATTTAATGTAAATCACAGTTTTGCAAGTGGGATCCTTACAAGTGCCCACTGATTCTCTGGATCATTATTTTGTGGCTACTTTAATTTCATTTGTGGTAGATCTTCAGAGATCAGTGACTTCTGATACTTGTTGTTGAGTTGTGTCCAACTCCTCATGACCCCATTTGGGGTTTTCTTGGCAAAGATATTGGGGTAGTTTGCCATTTTTTTGCATCTGATTTTACAGAATAGGAAACTGAGGCAAACAAGGTTATGGAATTTACTTGGGGCCACATAGCTATAAATGTCTAAGGCTTGATTTGAACCTAGATCTTCCTAATTCTAGGTCTGGTGTTCTATCTTCTGTATCACCTAGCTAAATGCATTTAATTGCAAGGGGGTGGGCAGGAATTAAAGAAAACTGGAAGAAAACCCACCTTTTTTGTAAAGTATAATGTATATGTTGTATGTATATAATGTATGTGATATATATAGATATATATACACAAACATACACAAATATATATATATTTGTAAAGTATAACTTTCTAATTTATTGGGGTTACAAGTCTGGATTTTCCAATTTTGTTTTCCTATATTCATATATATGAGTATATATTCATATATATATATATGTGTGTGTGTATGTATATATATGCATACATATATATGAATACATATTCCTATAAATTAATGAGATATCCTATATATCACACTAGTTACATTTTAGGTACATATATATGTACTGTGTGTGTGTGTATATATATATATATATATATATATATATACACACATATATCTATCTATCACACACAATATGTGTACATAATAAAATTGCATGTGATTTTGTATACATTATACATATATGAGCATAGGTATATGTTTCTATTACATATATATGTGCAAGTATATACATTCATACAATGTATATATATGTTTGTGTATATGTGAGGTGGTGTGGGCATGTGTGTAGGAATATTTCTATATTCCTCAAAGTTTCAAATCCTGTTAAATTTGAAATTTGTTAAAATTTAGACAGATCTGGTGGCAATATTCTTTGACGATGCCGACCCTCTCCCTACCTGCATCCCCCCAAAAGATTTTCAGAACCAGAGTGCTATAAACAAGATCAGAATGAATGTAATATGTGTGTGTATTGTGTGCTCCATTTAACAGAACAAACTTCCTCTCTAGTACCATTTATTTCACATAAAATGAATGTGACATTCACAACCCTTCCTTAAAGCAGGTTCCCAAAGGATTTCTAATTGAACATTATTAGCTTAGTTTGAGTTACTTTGAATGCCAAACTGTGGTGCTCTAAGTATTTTACTACAGTGATTCCTTCTCTTCTCCCTCTCCACCTTGGACCTGACCCTTACTTTGAATTCAGAGCATTTTCCTAAATCACTTTTCCTTAAGGGTAGAGCCTTCCTGTATGGGGTTGTGTGTTGGAGGCCAAGTCACATTCCCAGGAATGAAAAGGTTGTCTTCTCTCTTCATCAGTGTGAAGAATCAGACATCTAGCTTCCTTTATGCTTGTGTCTTTCACAAGATGGTGAGATTTCCTAAGATGTAAAAGAAGACTACTTGCTGAAATGGAACTGCACATAGGTTGGATGAAACCAGGAGTATTTCTTATTGAAATACTAATCCAGAATCTCATATGCAATGAGAAGACATAGAATCATAGATTTAATGGACATCTGTTCCAACCCTCTTATAAGGGAAGAAATTGAGATCCAGAGAACTTAAGTGACTTGCTTAGAGTCATAGAGAAGATAGTAAATATCTAAGGTGAGATTTGAACCCCCAGGTGTTCTAGATTGAGTGGTGCAGTGGATAGAGCACCAGGTCTGAAGCTGAAGATCAAATTGTGACCCTGGACAAGTCCCTTAACCTGTTTGCCTCAATTGTTCAACTGTAAAATGGGGATGCATCAGAGGAGGAAATGGCAAAACACAACAGAACAGTTTCTAGACTTCAGTTCAAGTACACTATACTTCTTTTCTAAGATATTAGGTTAAAAAATTAAATAGATGAGAGATTGGAAGCAAAGACTAATAATAAAATTGTATTTGATTTTATATACAGCATATATATGTGTGTATATATATATATATATCGATGTATATATGTGTATAAATATATGCATCCTTACATTGTGTATGTATGTATGTGTGTATGTAGGAATATTCCTATATTTTTCAAAGTTTCAAATCCTGTTAATTTGAAATTTATTAAAATTAAGACTGACCTGGTAGCAATGTTCTTTGACCAGATCTTTTATTTGTTTTTATCATTCAGTGATCTGGAGAGCCCATAGAGATCTTTTGGGGTTCTGTGATTTGGTTTTGGGATGATGTCTTTAAATTTCTTTCTTTTTTTAAAAAAATAACTGTTTTATTAAAAACTTTATCCTGGGCACTGATACAAACAACTATATTTTTTGTAATTATTTACATTTAAATGAATTTCAGTGCATAAAAGTATTTTTCAGCCACTTCTAATTCTTCATCAGGATTTTTTGGCCATTCATTTTTTTTCCTTTCACTTGAATATAATTAGTGTGCATGCCATTCTTCTGACTCTGTTTTGTTTGCTTTGCATTATGTCATAAAGGTTTTCCAGAGTTTTTTATTTCTCATATTTGCTGTTCTTAATGGTATTGTAATATGTCATTATGGGGGCAACTAGATGCCACAGTGGATAGAACACCAGACAAGGAGTCCGAAGGACTTGAGTTCAAATGTGACCTCAGACACTTACTAGCTGTCTTAATTTAACTCTATTTGCCTCAGTTTCCTCATTTGTAAAAGCTGAAGAAGGAAACAGCAAACTATTCCAGTATCTTTGTCATCATCCCCTAATGGAGTCATAAAGAGTTGGACACAACTAAAATAATTAAACAACAACAAATACACAATTGTTGGACGTTAAACTGTATGCATACTGATATAAACATTTGATTGTGTGATTCTATATATGATACATGTGAAAATCTAAGAAAAGTGAACTCCTACATGTTTGCACACATATAACAAGTTGAGGATATAGTCTCAACAATAGAATTAGTCAAAGGTTTTGATTATTTTTATGATGCTTGTGTATACGTAGATTGCTTTCTAGAAATGTTTTTCACTTGTAAAGCAGCAATGAGTTTTCCTGTTCCTCTACAATCCCTTCAGCGTTAAGTTTTGTTGCTTCTAATATTTTGCCAATTTTAGAGGTGTATTGTAGAAACTCAGTTCTTTTACTTTGTATCTCTTTAATTACTAATACAGTTGAGCATTTTTCAAATGTTCATTAACAATTTGTGTCTTGAAAATATCGTTAGCTCATATCCATTGATCATTTATCCATTGTGGACTGGGAATTAACACTGACTTTTTATTATTTCTTTATCTGTACATTAAGATGTAAAATCTGTCATATATGGCATGGTTAGAATTCCAATCTCTAAGGGACAGCTAGGTGGTGCAGTGGATAGAGCACCAGCCCTGAAGGTCAGGAGGACTTGAGTTCAAATCTGGCCTCAGATACTTAACACTTCCTAGCTGTGTGACCCTGGGCAAGTCACTTAACCCCAATTGCCTCAGGAAAAATAAAATAAAATAAAATATAATTCCAATCTCCGAGGTGTGTGTGTGTGTGTGTTTGTGTATGTGTGTGTGTGTGTGAGAGAGAGAGAGAGAGAGAGAAAAGAGGGAGGCAATTGGGGTTAAATGAAGTCACAGCTAGTGAGTGTTAAATGTTTAAAGCTGAATTTGAACTTCAGTCTTTCTGAATTCAGGGTCAGTGCACCATTTTATCTGCACTCCCTTCCATCCAGTAGTGGAGGCTGAAGTGACCTATCATTGACTATGAAACAGTTGACTGATCTACTTTTAAATCTAACCCAGGGGAATCAAAGGAGATCAGATGTGTACTGTACTTTGCAGTCTTTAAAGCCCTCTCTAAATGAATTTTTAAAAGGCATTTATTTAAGTGTTCACCATGTGCAAAGTATGGGGGATACGAATAATAAAAAAAAAGACAGTCTTTGCCTTTAAGAGCATATGCTCTTTTTTTCCTAATCTATAAATATTTATTAAGCACTTACTATGTGCCTGGCACTGTGTTAAGCACTAGGGATTGAAAAAGGGGCAAAAGACAGTCCTTGCCCTCAAGAAGCTTACAATCTAATATAATTTTAAAAAGAAATTGTTCCTAGGCAATCCCAATAAACTTTGGATAGAAAATGCCATCTGCATCCAGAAAAAGAACTATGGAGAGTGAATGTAAATCAACACATGCTTTGTTCACTTCTTTTTTTTTCCATTTTTTTTGTCTTATGTAGTTTTTCCCTTTTGATTTTTCTCTCTCAACATTATTCATAAAGCAATGTGTATTTAAAAAGAATGTTAAATAAAATTTTTCCTACATTCAAAAATGAAAGAAAGAAAGAGAAGAGAAAAGAAAAGAAAGAAAGAATTCTGGTAACAAATATGCATAAATTAAAAAAACAAATTCCTACATTGGCTATTTACAAAAATATATGCATATGCCATTCTGTACACTAGTATATTGTCTCTCTGTCAGAAAGTTTAAGTGTTCTCTGGGGGGGAAAGATATATAGGCAATAGGGAATAAAGTGAAGCACTGATGGTAGCTTGACTGAAGATGTTGGCCAGGTGAGATGCAGTTCCCTAAATCAGTTCAGCAAGCCTTTAAGTTAGAAATTTAAAAGATAAGTGGATTACAACTTCCTTGCCTTATGAGAAGATAGAAAGTCTACATGTTCAGGGCCCTGCATGAAATAGTGGGCCAAGAGAGGGAAGTCACTAGTGTGGTCAGCACAGTTCCAGGACAGAAGTTTGGAGATGAAAGGGTTAGGACCTCTAGGGTGCTGTCTCTAGTCCTGACTCAGAGAAAAAGAGAGAAAGAAGGGAGCAAAAGTTTCTTAGCCCATTAATGGAAAGGAATATATTCTAGCTCTGCTCAAAACCTTGAGCATAGTATTTCCTGATCTAAGAGTGTTCCTAGGAAACCCTGCATTTTCCTTCAATGTTAACTATTATTTATCATTATTATTATTATTATTATTATTGGAACTCTACATGTCATGTACATTCCCTTTCTTATTCAGGTGTTCAGCTCTCGGCAAGCACTGAATGGCCATGCCCGCATCCACGGTGGTACAAACCAAGTGGCCAAAGCCCGGTGCTCGGTTCCCCCTGCAAAACAGAAACAAGGTACCCAGAGTGGGTACTGTTCAGTGAAGAGCTCACCAGCTCACAGCACAGCGAGTGGTGAGACTGACCCGACCACTGTCTTCCCCTGTAAGGAGTGTGGAAAGTAAGTAAGACCAAAATCAATGGATTAAATCCATTCCTTTCACTGGATTCCATTCTTATGGCTCAGTATGACCCTAAGTTAAGAAGGTGGGTGTGGGGCATCTAGATGGCACAGTGAATAGAATGCCAGCCTTGGAGTCAGGAGGTCCTGAGTTCAAATCCAGCCTCAAAAAACCTAATACTTCCTAGATGTATGGCCTAGGCAACCACTTGCCCTAGTTACCTCAAAAAGAACCAACCAAACTAAAAAACCCCAAGAAGGTAAGTGCTTTTCAGCCAGCAGGAAAGAGGAAGGCTGAGTCAGACTAACATTTAAGGTCAGCAAATACTCTTTTAAAATTTTGTTTCTACAGTTTGTATTGATGCCATTTGTTGTTTTATTTATATTCACTTCTAGATATATCCCTTTCTCTCTCCCTCTTCATACCTTGCAAGCCATCCTATGTGACAAATATTCATAAAAAGAAAGTAAAACAGCAGTTTTGCAAAACCAACCAACACAAACAGTCTCTGATAGAATAGTCAGTATTCCACACCCCCATGTGGTAGAGTAAGGTCAGAAAGTTCTGAGTTCAAATCCAGCCTCAGATGCATACTGAGAAATTTCCCCATAATGTTAAAATCACAGGCCTGCCTCAAAAGAATAATTTGCAAAGTTTGCAAAGTGCTTTTACCTTCTTTTCTCATTTGAGTCTTCCAGATCATTCTGTGAGAGAGGATCTTTGGGTTTCATTTTCTCCATCTGACAAATAAGGAAACTGAGGCTCAGAGAACATGTGGTCATGTTGCTATTATCAGAAGCAATGTGATACTGGACATCAAGTCTAGAGCTCTCTCCATCCTACTGCCATCAATGAAAACAAATAATTAAATAAACATACAAAATTAAGGAATAAAATCTTACCTGGATCTCTTAGCATTTAATAGAGTAGAACAAATGAAGAGATAATAAACAAATGCATCTTGTCTGACCTCCTTTCATTTTTTCCTTTATTTTTATTTTTTAGGTAAGTACTTGGAGTAAGTGTCTATACAGTTTTGATATTGTTAATATCACATTAGCACTTCAGATAGATCTCACCATATTTCTTTGTATTCATATTTACCCTTTTTTAGATGGCAGATATGTAGTGGCCTAGACTAGAATATTCTCTTTCCTTTTTCTCCTCTTAACTCTTCTTATCCTTCTAGATGGAGTTAAAAGAGAACTTTTAGTGGCGCTGTCCAAAAAAACCTTATTTTTGACCTTCAAGTGGTTGCATGAACTTCACTGTCTCTGATGTTACATTGTTATCACCATGTACCCTGAACATCTCTAACTACATTTCCCTGATTCCCAACACATTTTCGTGATACTATTATTATAATGTTTATTGCTTTGTCTACAAGGAAAGAAAGGATAAAACATTATAATAATAAGAGGAGAATAGAAGGAGGAAGGGGAAAGGAGATATTTCAGAGCTCAGAAATAGCAGGCCTTTTAAGCACTCTCTCCCCCACCACCACCACAAAGAAGTCCCTAAAGATCCTCCCCATCCCATGAGGCATTTGTGGTAAAGTAGAAAGAGCTCTGGGTTGTAGAATCAACTCTTCCATTGACTACTCCTCATATGTCCCTAGAAATGCACAGAGCCTTTCTGGACTTCAGTCTCCTGCTTGAAGGGGGGGATAGTATCAGATTTTTAATACACCTTCTTTCAGCTCTAACTTCCAAGATTCTAAGGCAACACTTCAAGTACTGAGTATTGGAAAAATTTAATCTTTAAAAACAAAAATTTTTTAATGCCTCTTCTTTTAATCACACATGTTTCTAAATTAACTCCCTTCCCTACTCTTTTTGGCTATTCTGTCATAACAAAGAGAAAAAATAGTTAATACACTGACCACACTCACAGCACTGGCAACATGGAATGGCAAAAAGAACGTGGGATCTGAAGTCAGTAGAACACAGGTTCAAATTCAATATCTGGTTCTTGAGTCTACAGCTTATACTCCAGCTTCCTCACTTTATATATGAGGAAACCAAAATCTAGAGAGGTGCTTTGCCAAAGATCACAAAGGGAGGGTGTGTGTGTGTGTATCACTTCTGATTCCCCAATCAGTGTGTTTTCTATTACATCACACAAGTCTTGGTATCCTCATTTTTAAAAGGTGGGAGTTGAACTTCTGAGGTCCCATCCCTCCCTTCTGTAGATAGATTTAAGACCCTGTAACGGATGCAGTTTCTTCCCACACTTGCTTCTGCCTGGAGAATGGCTGGACAAATTGTGGTATACGATTATGATGGAATACTATTGTGTTATTAGAAATTGTGGGCCAGGGATGGTTTTGGAAAAATATGGGAAAATGTATAGGAACCGGTACAAAGTGACACAAACAGAACTAGGAGAACATTGTACACAGTAAAAATGATCAACTGTGAAAAACATTTTTTTTAAATGTTACCCACCTTCAGAGAGAGAATTGATGAACTCTGGATGCAGATTGAAACATATTCTTTCCACTTATTTTTCCACTTTATTTCTCTTGCTTTTTTGGATAACATATCTGTGTTATATGGAAACATATTTTGCACGATTTCATGTATAATTAATATGTTGCTCGTCTTAATGGTTGGGGTGAAGGGTGGGAGAGAATTTGTAGTTCAAAATTTAAAAAAATATATGCTAAATGTGTTGCATTATTTGCTGCCTAGGGGATGGGGTGGGAGGAAGGAAGGGAAAAAATTTGGAACACAAGGTTTTGCAAGGGTGAATGTTGAAAATTATGCCTTTGTTTTGAAAATAAAAAAGTCTTAATAATAAAAATATTCATGTTAAAATAGAAAATATAATATCATTTTTAAAGAGTCTTCCTTTCCTTTCTGCTGAGAAGAGGGAGGTATGGAAAAACCTAATCTCTTTGTGAATCTCATTAACCTCTCTGTATATCCTTAATCTCACAGGGTGTTTTTCAAGATCAAAAGCCGTAATGCCCACATGAAGACACATAGACAACAGGAGGAGCAACAGAGGCAAAAAGCCCAGAAAGCTGCAGTTGCTGCTGAAATGGCAGCTGCCATTGAGAGGACTACTGGGCCAGTGGGATCTGGGTTGATTCCGCTGGACCATCTGGGTTTAATAAAACATGTGGAGGATGTTGACATTCTCGGTGACGATGTTGTCCAGGAATTGGGAGGTGTCATTGAAGAGACTGAAGTTGTGGACACAGACCTTCTCTTGGATGATGACACCACTCTATTACAGGGTGACACAGAACTGTAAAGAATCCTATGTCCCTGAGAGACAATTCAGGCCCTTGGCATTCATCCTTAATGGTCAGGAATCCATGACTGCCTGCATTATTCTCAACCATTTAAACTACCTGTTTTTAAAAGGAGTTCCTTTTATTCAGGTCCAGAAAAAAAAAAAAGAAAAAGAAAAATCTTTTATTTTTTTCCCTTTTTTTTAAAAAGAAAAAATTTTGGGGGGTGGGAGGGAAATAAATAATTGGCACAAATATCTTTAAGAAATGTTTCATCTGGGTTATGTTCTCATGAGTTCACTTCTCACAGTTCCTGAAGGTGGACCTGGTGTTGCATCTCCATTTTTTCTCCCAAATGTTTTTCATGGGTAAGATCTTAAGTCTCAGGCATCAAGTGTACATTTTACCCAAAGCTTCTCATGTCCTTGGAGGGCACTACAGATTTGGGTTGGGGACTTAGGCCATGCTTTTCCAGGCAGTGCAAGAATCTATATTCCATTGTCCCATTGTATCCTTGCAACTAGATGCAGTGGTAGTAAATTGGGCAAAACGGGCCCTTTTCTGTCATTATTCCTTCATACACATCCTTGGATAAATTGAGCCAATGTGAATGAAGGTCCATCTTCACACTGCCTTTCTTGTAAATGGTGGTTCTCTTTACAGGAATCAAAGTGCTATGTATTCTCAGGCTTCTCTCCATCAGGGTTCTTAATAAGGCAGTAGTTTACCATTCCCCCAGGTGGGAGAGCAGAGTTTATACTTAGGTGGGTGGAGCCCACTTGGGATTAAAATGCTGCTTGTTAGGAGGGCCACATTTGGTGACCCTGACCTCACTGGTGACAGCTTTTAAGGTGAAGGGGATCCCAGGCTACATGCTTATTACAAGTGAGGTATACTGATATAGTAGGGTGGGGGTTCGTCCATTTGTGGGGAGGGAGAGTAGCGGACTTCCTAAGGTAAGGAATTGTCTTAGAAATAAGGCTTTTCTTCGTAGAACAAGGTAGCTGATAGGAGGTTCATATTCTTTTTAGTACCACTGTTCACATTCAACAAGGGAGCCCAAAACAAGACCTTGTGCCATTTAGAAGTACTGTGAAAACTCATTAGGATTTAGGTTGGACTCACAGATGCTGGACTGAAGTTTACCTCTGCACTAAATATGGGATGGTGAGGGGTTTGCCAAGCCAACTATTGGTAATAAACAAGGGAAATGTTGAATGAAGGCCCATGGTGATTCCACTATACCCCTTCAGCCACAATACTCTAGCATTCAGCCTCGGAATTAGTATGAATGATTTACTAAAGCAATTTTTGGGGTTCTCTTAAGACATAGCTGGGCTCCCCCTTCCCTTGACCCTGACAGCAGTGTTACTGGGCATACTTGAAAGTAATAAATCAATTCTTTTACAAGTAGTTTATTTAGCTCAGATACTTTTCCACTTCAAACAAGACAGACCGTCTTCCACTATGCTTGGGAAACTAGGGAGGTTCCATGATTGGGACCCAATCTGGTAGGGAATACTGTTCACAGACAAACCACTGAAAAGTGAATGCCGTGTGACTTTTTAAACCTTTGGGGAGACTTCTGGCCTTTTTCCTTCCCACCAATCTTCTTTCATTATCTGTCTCTGAGGACCCTGGTTCCTTGTGCTGATCCAGTAAGTGATGTGTCTCCATCAGTGACTTGCCATTGGATAGGATTAGAGGAGTGAGGAAGGGTTTTGGAAGGGAAGAGCTTGACCATTTTTCATAGTGGCCTTTCAACACTCTACAGGGAACATCTCTCCAGGAAAAGGCCAGCCCAGTGTCTTTCATCACACAGGCTGCTTGGCGTATGTATTCCTGGCTTATGCACAAAAGCCTCAGAGCATAATGACAAAATAATTATAAGCAAATGAACAAATGAGCCTCATTTCAATCAACTGTCTTTTTTAAATGGAATTTCCTAGTTTCCCTCTCCCTCTGCTTAAAATATGTATGTATAGTTGTATGTCATTCATTGTCATTTCAGATGGGTTTTGAGGTCTCAGATTTCATGCATCTTTTAAATGAACTTTTTTTGGGCATGTGTTGAGGGATTTTTGGCAGTCTCCCCCCATGTTGTGAAACCATTACAGAACTATTCAACCCAAGATTTTCCATGTCATGGGTGTCATAGTTGGGCTAATTGGCACCTCCAAGCCAGTCATGCCCCTGTGAGAATAGAGCCCCAGGTTTAGTAGAATGGTTCTAAGGGTAGCCCTGTTTCTGGGTCCAAAGTCACAGCATCTCTGGGATCTGGAAGTCTTGTCTGTCAAACCTAAAAAAAACATACAGAGCTTATAAAGATAGTGAGTGCATTCCTTCTATTAAGAGGATGACCCAGATGTCCCACTTTTTCAACATTAAAGAGACAAAATTCAGAAGGCACAATTTTGTTTAAACTACCACTTAGTTCCACATAATGCTATTGACTTTAAATAACCAAAGAATTCTCCCCTCACAGACAGATGGGCCCAGTTCCCTGTATTCATTTATACATAAAAGAATCAAATTCATATTAAAAGAATGCACTTACTTTTCTACTTTTACTTTTCATTAAGAAAAAAAATGTATATTCTGCCTGCATCAATATCTTGTTTTGGCTTCTTCCCCTTACAAAAAAAGCAAACACTTTTCACTTAATGGTTAATGTCTTCAATAAGGTTGATGTTTACTCTCAGATGTTTTCACTAGTGAATCTAGCCCTCTTTGAGAAAGCTTGTACAGAAAAAGTTAAGATATATTTTATGGAAAAAAGCCCATCTTATTTTCAGATATATTTAACTGCTGTTATATTTTATTAGCAGAAGGGTGTAAATATTTTCTAGGAGTTCTATTGTAAAGAAGAGTATTTTTGAAAAAAAAAGTTTAATGTATTAAAAAGGAAAACATTTTAAAGCTGTGGTTACGTTCAGTTCCTGTTATTACTTCCTGATGTTCTGTTTTCAACGGCTCGCTTGCATGCCTTCTCCTTGCTGGATGTAATTTATTCAGGTTTGTGCCATTTTTGAGTTTGATTTCATGATCTTTGGTGTGTTCGGCTATATTTCCCCAGCATGCAGTATACTTGGTACATTGCCAAAGTGCTTTGTATGACATATTCATAGTATTTCCTTTTGTGATGTGTTGTGTTTGTGTGTGTGCGTTTTTTTTTTAAAGAAAGAAAAAATAAAGAATTTTATGTCGCATTTCAGCCAAAACAGAATGGTGTTTTCTAGTGAGTTTTATAATTACATTTTGCTAAAGATGTTCCTTGTTATTTTTCTGTTTTTGTTTTGCAAGCCAAAATTCTTTTAAATGGCTATGGTGTTTTTTTTTAAACATTGAGGTTGGAAACCAAGCAAAGTTATATATAAACATCATATGTAACAAATAAAGATGCTTTATAGACTAATCCTTTAAAAAGATGCATTCCTTAAAAGGTAGGGGTTATAGATTTTTTTTTAGCTTAGAGACAGGTTGTTGCAATTTAAAAGAAATAATCATAGTATTTTCAGAGATGATACACTTAAAAAGAACTGATAAGTCCTCAATATATTGATGAATTTTCATAGAGAGAAATAAAAACTTAAAACCATAGAGGTCCAAATGTACATTTACCTGGGGGTTCTCTTTTTATTTGCATGTAGTTCCCTTGTGTTAGATGGCAAGATGGGGCAAGCATGGCAATATTATTGGACCATTGGAAAGAAATTTGTTGTTCAGTCATTTTTCAGTTGTTTGACTTTTTTGTGACCCCATTTACTTTTATTTTCTTGGCAAAGGTAGTGGGGTGGTTATCATTCTCCAGCTCATTTTATAAATGGAGAAACCGAGGCAAGCAGAGTTAAGTTACTGAGGTCACAGCTAGTAAGTGTCAGGGTGGATTTGAACTCATGAAGATGTCTTCCTAATTTTAGGCCCAGTGCTCTAGCCATTATACCATCTAGCTGGAGAGAAATTTGGGACATATCAAATGACTTAAACTATATCAGGCAACATTGTGTGGGTCACATGTGTCACTGGCAACATGTCATGGAACATCCTGGCTAGATGAAAAAGAATCTCCCTAGCTTCAAGCAGACAAAAACATCTAGAAAATGCCCTAGATGCTTGGAATACAAAAGATGTTCTGGAAAGGCCTCTTTCTCAGTTTCAGTAGTCTCTTCTTGGAAAAGGATAAGATTATCTAAGTCAGTGGTTCTCATTTTTTTTTAATCTCAGAAAACCCTTTACACTCAAAAATTATGGTCACTAGTGTTTATTTCATTAGAACACATCTTAAAACATTAAAACACATTTTAAAAATATTTGCTCATGCATTAACATCATTTGAAAAATAACTGTCAGAAAGGAATGAAAAGACTCGCATTGTTTTGCATATTTTGCCAATCTTTTTAATATCTAGCTTAATAGAAGACAGCTGAATTCTCTTTATCTGCTCTATTCAATCTGTTGGAATATGTTGTTTAGCTAAAGTATGTGAAGAAATGCTGGCCTAAAACAGCTATCTAGTTGGGAAACAAATATTTTATTAGATAAATAAAATCTTATTATTATGATGAAAATAGCTTTGACTTTATGACCCCTGGAAGATTCTTGGGAATCTTTAGGGATTGCTCTTCCAATCTGGCTAATGGAGGCTAGGGAAGAGCAAGGAGTAGTAACAATGGGGGAGTCTGAGGTAAAAAGTCTTAGTGAGTAACTCAGTGAGAAAGACCTGAGTTGAAATATAACCTCAGACCCCTACTGGCTATATAATCCAGAGTCACTTAACCTCTCAGCCTCAATTTTCCCAACTATAAAATGAAGATAATAATTGCACTGCTATAGGTAGATGACTTTAGGTGTTTGAAGGTTTATTGAGACAGCTAAGTGGTACAGTGAATAGAGAACTGAGCTTGGAACCAGGAGGATGTGATTTCAAATTTAGCCTCAAACCAATTTCAGATTTGGTCTGTGTGACCCCAAGCAAGTCACCCTGTTTGCCTCAGTTTGTAGACACATTGAAGATGGAACTGACAAATTAAGTCAGTATCTTTTCTAAGACAATTCCATGGAGGAGGGAAGTAAGGGAGGAAGGGAGAAAATTTTGGAACATAAAGTCTTATAAAAATGAATGCTGAAAACGATCTTTACATGTATTTGGAAAATTTAAATACATTGGAAAAGAAAAAGAAAAGCCCATGGATGATATCTGTGGAGTCACAGGTAGTCAGACATAAATGTAAAGAACAATGAGAAGGGAATAGATGGGTTTTGAGGTTTCAAAGGAGCAGACTTTAGACTTAATGTCAAAGTTCCTAAACATTAGAAATATCCAAATGAGCTGCTTTGAATAGATAGTAGAATCTCCCTTCTTAATAGTCTTCAAGCAGAAACTGGATGATCACTTAACAAGAAATGCCACAGTGCAGATTCCCTTCCAACTTTAAAGTTCTATGTTTTTTTTTCCTCCTTGTGAGTTGGTTACCAGGATTCTATCTCCTTTAGTAGAATCACACACACATACACACACAAAATGTCACAGATGACAAAAGACCCCAACACCTTCTACCTAAAGATGCACAGAATTTACACCCTTTGTCATAATTTTAAATTTTGTTTCTCAAAAAAAGATTTGGCCAAACATGTATTAACCTACATTGGATTGTTTACCATCTCAGAAAGCGGGAAGGGGAGGGAGGGAGAAAGAAAATTTACAACTCAAAATTTTTTTAAAAAAATGTTTGAACATGTAATTAGGGAAAAATAATTTTTTTAAAAGAAAAATCTTGCAAAGTACTTTTTCCACCTCCCAAATGCCTTCATTCTTCCTTAGGGAGTTCAGGGAGGCCAACTTCTCCTTTCTTGCCCTTAGTACTAGAGAGACTTACTGTGTTTAGTAGCCAATTCCATACAGAAGTTACTTGCTGTCATCATTATATTATCCTTTTAACACCCATTGTCTAGGGTAAAGGAAAATTGGGGTCAGTTTCCTCATCTGTAAAATGAGGGGGTTGGACTATACAGCAAGGTCTCAATTAGTGTAAATAATGAATCCCCTGAAATGATCACATGTATTCATATATACACAATTTGAAACAATAATTATGTAAGATGTGGTAATTGGTTCCAGTCTACTGGAAATGTTGTGTGAAATTCAAATTAATGCAGCCACTTCAGGGAATTCATTATTTGCACTAATTAGGACCTAGCTGTATTTCTAATGCCCTTTCATAGAAGCATATGCTAGAAAAAAACCTTAAAACATCCCATAGCTAAACTTTTTCATTTTACAGATGAAACTGAGGCTCCAGAAGGGAAGTCATTTGACCTCAGTCACATAGGTACTATGTAGCAGAATCAATACTCGAATACAAATCTGTCTCCAAATTTATAATAATATTTCTTCCAAGCTAGTATTGGAAAATCATAACTGATTTATATATATATATACATACAAATATTTATGTGTACATATATATTATATATGGAGCATCTCTAGATCGCATAACATGAAGGCAATTTCATGGGAAATACCAAGAAGCAGCTTCTTAGAGAAGGCATTCCTTGGTTTTCCTGCCATGTGGGAGGAAGCAGCCTTTTTCTATTGGCTGGTAGCTTTAAAAAAAATTCTCAAAATGGGTAATGAAGTCCAGAAAAGGTGAATATCTCTTTGACCCATCTAGCAGGTGTACCATTAACTGAACTGATGAGGAGCAAATGGATGCCTTCCCCTCCTTCCTTTTAGGCCCCATGGTCTCAAGAAATGAACTTAGGATTTTGTTCTTGTTTTATTTCATTTGTCCTTTTTGAACTGAGGCATGGTGAGATCTTAGGAACAGACAATACATCCAATTTAAGAAGTAGGCCAGGGGAGAAAACACCTTAAAATTTGCAAAAAGATTTGCTTATATTTTCTTATTTGAGCATCATTCTAGCCTTGGGAGGTGGATTCCTCAGTATTTTCATTTTAGAGATCCTTTCCTGGGTTTGCATCCTTACTCTCAAATCTGCCTCACAGTCTGGGTTGGAGGAGGATATAATAAATCAAGGCCTCTCATTGAAGCAGTTGGAATGAGGGACCCTGGAGTTGGAGGAATTTAAAAACGAGGAGACATGATCAGTTTCTCCTACTTAGTTCAATCCTTTCCTTTGGCAGCAAATGCCTCTCCAAATGAATGGTTATGTGGTAACCCAAGCATCCTCACTAGGAGGGGAAAAGGAAACCCACACACAAGATTTGCATGTCCAAAGGAAATTTATTAAAGAATATTCTTTACAGCTGGCTAGAGTGAGGATCCTGTTGGTCTCCAAATCTTTGTCCAGATTGGGGGGATGATTTAGTAGTTCCCCACATGGTTATGGTATAGCAACTCCCAAAGAGATTTCCTTCCTCCCTTCTTTCCCTCTTTCTTTTGTCCTTCCCTTCCTCCTTCCCTCTTTTCTTCCTTCCTTCCTTTGTTCTATCTGTCTCTGACATTTATTAAAAATATTCCCTCCTTTTCTGAGGTTCCAAGCTGGTGATTGGTAGGGAACAAACTGTTGTCTGCTACCTCTGTTTTCAGCTTTACACCTTAAAATCTTTGGGAACAAAAATTGATTGAAAAAGATGAGGCAAGAGGGAATTTAATGTTCCATGATCTATTTATGATTAGCTAAAAATGGGGTTGGGAAGGGCCTTATTTATGATATCAAGTGAAAACGTTCCTATGAAATTATTATTAGGAAAAAAGGAAGAGTTTTATTTTAACTTGTATTAGCATGAAAGCAAAACTCAAGGAATAATTAATAAATATTTATAGCAAATGTCAATTATTTGGCATGTGTCAGGAGAATGGCTTCAAATAAAAATTAAAAGGCTCATAGGATATCTTAGGATTTTTTTTCTCTGGAATTCTATGTGCATTCAGATGCCATTGAGGAGAGGGAAGAACTTTTCCCTGTACAAAAATCCTAACAAAAGTGAAAGGACCATACAAATTGTATATATGCTGTGTGTATTTTATAGTAAGCAAGGTAAAATCTTTTATATTTTTCTGTGTGAACAAAGATAGCACTTGCAATTACCAAACTCTAAGTGGAGTATTGTATTCCTTCACTATCATCAACATCATCATCATCATCATCATCATCATCATCATCATCATGACATATAGAGCTGTGGAGACACAGGTTCAATGTGCTCTGGGTTTGAGCTGGGAAAACGATTCTTCATAAGCCTCTACTAATACTTTATGAGTCAGTAGACAATTAACTCAAAGCAAAGGCATTTACTGAGATGGCATAATACATCTATGTACAGGTAACAAAACATTTTCTCCTTAAATCTAAGGTAAAATTTTCCACAGCTATATACCACATTAATGGGAAGATTGTGTACACAGAATGTATCTAGTAGAGAGACACATACTTTGGAAGCCCAGGTGACCTAGGCCACTCAAATGTCTTATACTAGAGGGCTCAGGTATCCTTTCCCTTCCTGTGGTTTCCTCATTCTACTTTCTATAGTATTTTTTTTTTTTTTACCACACTGATTGTTTAACTAGACTTACTGGGTCTGTTCCTTTCTGAAACTCAATTTCCAGTGACTAATGATAAGTGTCTTATAAACTCACAAAACTAGCTATTTCCTGTTTGCTAGTCAAAGAATATGAATAGGCAATTTTCTGAGGAAGAAATCAAAGCTATCAATAGCTAAATGAAAAAAGTACTCTAAATCACTAATAATTAGAAAAACACAAAATAAAACAAGAGTTGCCATTCCACACCCATCAGATTGACTAAGATGGAAAAGGAAAATGACATGACAAATGCTAAAAGAGATGTGGGAAATCGGATGCAATAATGGACTGTTTGTGAAGCTGTGAATTAGTCCAACTATTTTGAAAAGCAGTTTGGAACTATTCCCTAAAGGGTATTAAATTGTGCATACTCAAAAACCATTGGTACTGTCATTAAGGCTCTATCCCAAGGAGATCAAAGAAAGAAGAAAAGGATACATAAATACAAAAATGCTTATAATAGCTCTTTTTATGATGACAAAGAATTAGAAACTGAGGGGACACCTAAAGGGAATCACTGAATAAGTTGTGTTATATGAATATTATAGAATTATAGAATGCTGTAAGAAATAATTAAAGGGATGATTTCAGAAAAATCTGGGAAGACGTAGATAAACTGATGCAAAGTGAATTTAGCAGGATTATGAGAATAATCTACGCAGCAAGAACAACAATGTAAACATAATCAATTCTGGAAGATTCAGTAATTCTGATGAATAAAATACAATTTTCTGATGAAAACAAACTCTCCATCTCCAGAGAGAGAACAAACTGAAGCTAATTTTTTCCCTTTTCCTTTCTCCCTCCCTCCCTTCTTTTCCTCTCTCCCTTCTTCTCTTCTTTCCCTCCCTCCCTTCTTCTCACTTTCCCTCCCTCCCTCCCTCCCTCCCTCCCTTCCTCCCTTCCCTCCTTCCCTCC
>JAJPUD010007040.1:31021-79685 GCA_023553655.1 Myrmecobius fasciatus
CTCCCTCCCTCCCTCCCTCCCTCCCTCCCTTCCTTCCTTCCTTCCTTCCTTCCTTCCTTCCTTCCTCCTTCCTTCCTTCCTTCCTTCCTTCCTTCCTTCCTTCCTTCCTTCCTTCCCTCTCTTTCTCTCTTTTTTTCCTATTTCTGTCTCTTTCTCTTTCTGTCTCTCTTCCATGGCTAATTTTTGTTTTATATGAGTATACATATTTATAACAGTTTTGTTTTTCTTGTCTTCTCATTGAGAAAGGGAGAGGGGAAAAAACTTAAAACTGGAAAAAAGAATAAAAATTAAATAATTTGTTTAAAAATCAAATCGGAACAAAACCAAAAAAAAAAGCCTCCCAAGGCTCCTCTGTTAACTTTGCCTTGACTGACTTATCCTGTTTCCTTCTAGATATCCCCTTTTCCTACTAAGTAATAAATTCTGATGCAAGACATCATGGCCAAGAGAAGATGTATGTATGTATGCATGCATATATCAATATATACACCTACTTGTTAAGTACTTACCATGTGTCAGGCACTCTGCTAAGCTGTGGGGCTGCAAAGAAAGGCAAAAGATAGATCCTGCCCCTGAAGAACTCATCGTCTAATTGTATACACAACATATAAACTATGTACAAACAAGATATATTTTATATACATATATACATATATACACATGTCAAATGGCATACATATTGATATATACATGCATACATACATACACATGTGTGTATGTGTGTTTATGAGTTGGAAATAGTCCACAGAGTAAAGGCAATAAAAGGAAGCCAAGAGACTATCACTGCAAAAATGGAATTGATGGATGTTTTGTATTTTTGTTCGTTACATAGTCAAAAAGTTCATTACAAAGTGGTCAGATTATTGGTGTATATATAATTTCAAATTAAAGTAACTATGAAGCAACTCCACATCCATAAAATTAGCAAAAATGACAAAAAAGAAAAATGACCAATATTAGAGGGGGTAAAGAAAAATAGGCACATTGATATATTATATGGAGCAATAGCTTCAATCTATCTGCAAATCATTTTGGAACTATATTCCTAAAGTCATTTGACCCAGCAATACTACAAATATCCCAAATACTATACCCCAAAGAAATTAAATAAAGAAGAAAGGGGCCCATATTTATGTATAGCAACTTTTTTGTGGTAACAAAGAAATGGACATTAAGGTGGTGCCCACAAGTTGTGGAAGATCTGAACAAATTAGATGAATGTCAGCAGAATATTTTGTTGTAAGGAATTATGAAAGAGATGGTTTTAGAGAAACTCAGGAAGACATATTGAATTGATACAGAGGCAAATAAATTTATACAATAGCAATAATTTATACAATAGCAACAAATTGTAAAGACAACTTTTAGTCTTGTGTACTCTAGTGTGTAATGACCAACCACAATTCCAAAGGACCATTGGTAAGACATACTGTCTTCCTTTTGTCAAGGTCTATTATGAGATATATGTTTTTAGAGGAAAATGATTTGTTTAATTATGTATATTTGTTACAAAGGCTTTTTTCCCTCAATGAGAAGGGGAAGTTGGAAAGGAGAGATAGTAAGCCATTGTTCAGTAGTTTCAGTCATATCCATTTGTGATTCAATTTGGGGTTTTCTTGGCAATAACATTGGAGTAGTTTGCTATTTCCTTCTCTAACTCTAACTTTTATAGATGGAAAAATTGAGGCAAACAGAGCTTGCCCAGGCTCATATAGCTATAGTCTGAGGTTGGATTTTAACTTGGGTCTTCCTGATTCAATCGGCAGTCTATCCACTATGCCACCAAATTTTTAATTTTTTTTTAAAAAGCTAAATACAAGTTACATTAGAAAGCCAGGCACAATCCTTACACATGATGGGGAGTCAAAGCAACATACATTTAATTTCTAAGTGAATGAATAATCTTTTAGTTACTTGAAAATGGAAAGATTATAACTCTGAGGGGCTGGAGTCAAAAGACGGCAAATAAGTTATTGTTATTGTTAGTTATTTTCATATTTTATATCATACTAGACATATTGATGACATTGAAGGAGAGCTGAAGAAAACAGGTTGAAAGCTGGAAGATCCAAACAGCCAGTATTAAAGAGGTATAAGATAAAGTCCATTAGCAGCTGTGGAGAAACCTGTGTTGATAGTTCAGGGCTGGAGTGCCATCTAGAGATATAAATTGAGATTGCATCATGCATGACTTCAGTGACTGTCCTATTTATTTTTATCTGTTTGTCTTTTCATCTCTTCTGCAGTTATGAAGCAGGAACTCTTGTGGAGAGAAGCACCTTGTTTGTACAATTCTAATTTACATAATAGGCTGAGTCCAAGAGAATGAAATCATTTAATCATCAAGCATGTTATGTGTCAATCAACTAACAGACATTATTTATTATCTATTCATTCATTCATTCATCATGTTATTATTATGTACCAGTCAATATGCTAAGAGGTGTGAAGAAAGACAAGACCAGTCCTTGCCCTTGAGATGCTCACATTCTAATGGAAGAAAGAACATGGGAATAATTTGATATATACAAGGTATATAAAGATTAGATGGAAGTAATATTATCTCAGAAGGAGGGAAGGAAGTGAGGTTGTGCAGAGTAAAGTCAAAAATACCTGAATTCCAATCCAGCTTCAGATATTTACTAGCTGTTTGACCAGGGTAAATCATTTAATCACTATTTGCCTCAATTTCCTCATCTGTAAAATGGAGATAATAATAGTATCTTTGTCCCTAGTTGTTATGAGGATCAAATGAGATGATATTTGTAAAAGTGCTATATAAATAGTAGTTATTATTAACAGTTGAGGGGACAAGGAAAACCTCTTGCAGAAGTTAGGATTAAATCTGAATCTTGAGGGGCAGAGCATTCCATGTCTAGGGAGGCAGTCTGTACAAAGATATAGATGACAAATAGATTGTCCTGTCTGATGAACTGCAAGTAAACCAGTATAGCTAGATTGCAGAGTACATGGAAGGAATGAAGAATAAGAAGACTAATAATATTTGAAAGAGTCAGAGTAGTGACTTTTTTCAGTCACATGGTAAATTAATAGCAGAACCAGAATTAGATACCATGGCACCATAATCAATGAAAAGAGAAGCTTCTTTTCCTCTTGGCCTTTTGAGTGAGATGATCCACTCTGGTTTGGTCATTCCCTATGTCCCCTGGATTCCAATATTAACATCTAACCCCTGAATATTTGACGTCCCAAGTGCTGAATATTTTAGACTCTATTATGTCTCAGAACAGAGTGCTAGGGATTTTGGACCCCTTGGGTGCCTAAAATATCCTGCTTTTAAGTGTTGTGGGATTCCAAAGTTCCTGTTGTAAGTTGTTTTCTGACAACTCTGGGACTTTCCTGGAGAAGCCACCATTCTCGCTGCCTCTGGATAGAATACTTTGCAGTCTTCCTGTATCTCTGGCAAAGCTATGATTGTCATTCTGGAAGGCTACTGGCTTCTTTCCCTGTGCTGTTGCTATGTCTACTGATGACCATATTTCTTTTTGCTCCTTTGCTTCTGGTTAACTTTTTGGGTGTTTTTGGGATAGCAGAAGTCATTTTCTCTAGTTTCCTTTTAGATTTTTTATTTATTATTCAGCTTTTTATGAGTTTCAGGCTTTTGCTAGAATAGTTATGTGAAAGTCAGGTGACCTGCTACCTTGGCCAAAAATTTAACTCTAGCATTTAGCAGTTAGCACTTTTAAAATGTTTTTTTTCTTTTATTTTTTTTTGTGACCAATACAAAGTAACAAACACAGCCTTACTTTATATAATGTATATTGAGCAGGAAAAAAAAAAAGTACTGAGACTGGACCATAGACTCAAAGTCTTTAGTTTCCAAATGTAGCACATATAAGCTTTGAACTGAATGAACTCTTTTTTTTTTTTTTTTAGATGGGCAGACACTTTAATGAATTTTTTTTTTTTTAAACAAATGGGCTTTAGGAGAATCAAGCAATGCTGCCGGCATTAGATGCAATCCTGGGTCACAAGTCAGCACATTCCTTGGCGACAGGACCAGTGATGGCTGAGCCTTTCATCTCGCCTTTGTTGTTTACTATCACCCCTGCATTATCTTCAAAATACAGGAACACGCCATCTTTTCTCCGATATGACTTCCGTTGCCTTATTACCACTGCTGGATGAACCTTTTTCCTGAGTTCTGGTTTCCCCTTTTTGACTGTAGCCATTACCATGTCACCCACACCAGCTGCAGGAAGCCTATTCAATCTCCCCTTAATCCCTTTCACAGAGATGATGTACAGGTTCTTGGCACCAGTATTATCAGCACAATTGATGACAGCTCCCACTGGGAGACCCAAGGAAATTTGGAACTTGGCTCCTGAAGACCCACCTCGTCCTCATTTAGACATCTTGGCTCCTGGAAAGCACGAAAGAGCTGAATGAACTCTTTCAATCCAAAATCGCACTGACTTGTTGGATGTCCAGAATTCCATTACCTACCTCTTGTCCCCTCAGAATCTAGGGATAGTCCTGAGAGGCTGAGAGTGTGTTCTAATACTATAGCTCATAAGCTCCCAATAGAATACTAGCCCAATTGATTATTAGTGATGTTAGCTAGCCAGACCTGATAAGCTTTTCGTTAAAGGTATTTGCTAAGGTGGCATATTAAGAACAGTAGTTATAAAACATTCCTCCCTAATCCTGAAAATTTGAGATATTTTCCCACAAATACATACAGAAAAGTGGGAAAATGGGTTTAGAGAACAAGACAAAGAAGCAATTCCCATGTCATGGAAATTTTTTTTTTCTGGAATCTTCAAGATTTTATGCTCCAGCATAGAATAACCTGTATCTGCTCTCAATGTTATTTCAAGTCTGTCCCTGTCTCCTGATGCAAATACTAATGAAAGTCATTCCAAATGTGGTTAGGACTCTGAGGAAAATGTCCAAATACTTAGGGATTCATCAAAGCCCACAAGACTTCTCTCTGTTGCCAATCAGATGCTAACTAGTTAGATGGTTTCACACAGGACCCCCAGAACATGACAAAGTCCCTCAGCTAATTTGCCAGAGACTTCCTGTTATACTTAGGAGGTGTCCAGGTCTTTTTTTTTTTTTTAACACAATGAGCAATTGAAATAATTGAGATGTAATATTCTTACCCTAAAAATTCATGGTATTACATGTTATCATTTTCTTTAGTGAATTGGGGACAATTTGCTCAATTGACTTCCCATTCTTACACAAAGACTGGGTTCAAAGTTTTTTTTTTTTTTAATTAAAGCTGTTTATTTTCAAAACATATGCATGGACAGTTTTTTAACACTGACCCTTGCAAAACTTCGTGTTCCAATTTTCCCCCCATTTTCCCCAACCCTCTCCCCTAGATGGCATCCAATATATGTTACATGCATTTCTTCTATACATATTTCTACAATTATTGTGCTGCACAAGAAAAATCAGATCAAAAAGGAAAAAAATGAGAAAGAAAACAAAATGCAGGCAAACAAAAAAAGTGAAAGTGTTATGTTGTGATCCATTCAGTTCCCACATTCTTCTCTCTGGGCATAAATGGCTTTCTTCACCACTAGATTACTGGAACTGGCCTGAATCATCTCATTGTTGAAAAGAGTCACGCCCATCAGAATTGATCATCTTATAATCTTGTTGCCATGTATAATGATTTCCTGGTTCTGCTCACCTTTTCTGGGTTTAAACCTGGAAGTTTCTCAGAAGTTGAACAACGCTTATCTGTGGATCACTCGGCTCATGGGTCGATGAAGAACGCAGCTAGCTGTGAGAATTAATGTGAATTGCAGGACATATTGATCATCAACGCTTCGAACACAAAAAGTGCTGCTGGTTTAAGGTTTTGCAGTTTCTAACTTGTCTTAGGAATTTCTTTCTATTTTGCCATTATCCCTGATGCTATTCATGGAAACACATGGCTCTGAGAAAGCTTGTGTGGTTGCTTAGGCTCCTTCCAAGGAGTCAGTTTGGTTCCTTTGTTTCTGAAGTTACTCCTTTTATCTATATATTGTCATATTTAAAGACCAAGCCAAGGGTGTATACAGCTCAATTGTATAAACTCATTATGAATCATCAATTTTCAACTATCCATCATCAACATAATATCAACAAGTCAACAAGTATCCTATACTTAATTTTCCTCCCAACTTCACTAATTCTGTTAGTCATCTTAAGGCTCAAAACTTTTGAGTCGTCTCTATTTCTTTTATCTAACTAATTCTTATATTCAATTAACTATTAAGACTTGTCAATCCAAACTCTATAACATGTCTCCCATGTATTTCACTACCTCTTGGTTATACTACAGGAATAGCTCCAAGGCTTACATCATCCTGACTATGGCTCCTTAACACTTTTTTTTTTTTACTCTTTATGATTGAATAGGAAATTCTGGATTTTTGACTGTCATCCTGAGAATTTTCCATTAGGGGTTTCTTTCCAGAGGTGACTTTCAGATTTTTTTTTATTTTCCCCTTGTCTTTTGGTTCTAATAAATCTGACACTTTCCATTCATAACTTCCTGACACAAGTTATTTGGCTTTTTTATGATTATGATTCTTAGATTCAAGTTTATCAATGATTCTTAGACTATCTTACCTGTTTTCCTAGTCAGTAGATTTGATAGAAGATAACTATATTTTCTACTTCCAAATGATATATTTGTAAAGCACTTAGCACAGTGTTTGGCCTAGAGTAGGCAATTAATAAAAGCTTACTCTCTTTCCTCCTTTTCTTCTCTCTTTCTTCTTTTATCCCTTTCTCCTTTCTTTCCATATATACAGTTTTAAAATTTTCTTGTTTCTTGTTTCACAGGTTCACAGGTTTTTGTCTAGTTGGTCTAATTTTCAAGGAGTCTATTACTTTAGTAACATTTTACACTTCCTTTATTAACTTGCTCATTCTCTTTATACTTCTTTAATCTAGAACTCTTTCTTTCCATTATTTCCTATAGCACTTTCATTTCCTTATCTATTCTTTTCTATTGAACTCTCATTTTATTTGTAATATTTTAAAAAAACCTTTTGCTTTATTTTTTCCCATTCTCTTATTTCTTATTCACTCATAGAGTGAATCTGTGTTCTTCAGATTTTGCTTGTAGATATTGTATAATTATTTTCTTCTTCTGAGTTTTCATCTTGGGTATTTCTAGTCTCAAAATGTTTCTTAACCATCAGTAAAATAAATATCAATAAAAGAAATAAAGTCATTTTTATTTATTTTCCAGCTCTACTTTCAGAATCAGGCTTTGTATTATGGGTCTCTGCTACCACTTCCTCCTGTGTATTATGAAAGGAAAGAAGAAAGAAAAACAACAAATATTTCTAAAGCACTTCCTATATGTCAGTAGGGGTATATATGGTGTTTAGGGAGAACTAGCAGCTCTGGTTTGAAGGCCAGAAGAACCCCATTTGGGATCCTGATGACCTCAAATAAATACCTGCCATTACATGCCAATCCTGGCATGCTACCCAGGATTAATATTTCCAGTGTATCCACTCAATTGAGTGTTCCTTTTTTTTTTTTTTAAAATCTTGAAACCATCTTCTACACAGTTGCCAACTGGTATTCCTAAAAACAACTCTACCCATGTAATTAAAAAATATTCCAGGGCCACTCATTGCTAAATAAATTTAAATAAAATCTAAAGTTCTTCATTTGATATTCTACATTTGATCTGATTCCCACCTACCTTTCTAGTCTTATTCCATATTATTCCCCTTTGCATACTCTCTATTAGAAGATAACTAACCAATTCTATACAGGACATTTAATCTGCTTCCACTTCCCTCTCACCTCATTCCTCAACCTTTGCACAAGTAGTATTGTGTCTGGAATATACTTCCTCTTCATCCCTACTTTCTATAATACATAATTTCCTTACAATCAAAAACTCAGATTGATATGACTTTGAGCTTATTCTCTTCCCTTGTCAAGAAGAAGTCCATCTGGCTATTATCAGGAATAATCAAGTCCCAGACTATCTTGTTTGTACAAAGTAATTGTAAGAATGGAACTCTTTATCAACTTCTATTGTCTATCCCTCAAACCTCTGGGCATCTTTAAACAATCTTTGATCAGGTCTCAGACCTGGCATGCCAGATACATTCCATATGGCTCCTCCTTTATCCTTCCCTCTGAGCTACCATATTCTTTCCTGGTACTTCCTCTCCTTCCCTGAGAAACCCCCAAAGTTGTATTTCCCCTATGAAAGATGTGCTCAGGATGAAGATCTTTGCTAAGTCCTTTCCAGGACTAAGCCCATTATAAGATATTTTCTCCCTCCTCATAGTGCTTTCCCTCTAATGGAACCTTTCTCCTTATTACAGCTAACTGTGGTTAGTCTGCTAAACTCTTCTATGGAGTCAGGCTGCCAGTCAATGGCATTCCCAATCCTCATGGGTTTTTCCTTTAATGGATTTTTCCAAACCTCTTTCCTTGGCAATCCAATTGCTCTCCCAAATCCATTTCCTATTTACCATTCCTGCTGCTTATTTTACTTCCTCATTTTGTCTGTAACTTTTCCTAAACAAACCTACTTCTTGACAAAGAGAATGGCCATTGTGAATTTGTCACATGTTTATTTCGAACTAGGAACTGCTTCTCATCAATATGCCATGGGAACTCACTTTCTAATCAAATTAGTTTATATTATTTTCAAAAATATTTTGTATGTATCCCTAGTCTCAAAGTCCATTGGCACTGGACTCTAGAGATCAATGTTCTGTGCTGTATGAAGGGCAAAGCAAAATTGGTGAGGACAAGATCTCATAAGTTTTTCTTCCAGCTCTCTTCAAGCTATTTTCGGCTGCCAGTTTTGAGAGGGAAGACTTTCTTTCAGGCTGTTGAAGGAAAAAAATCCGGGAAGAAGCCCACGTGAGAGAAGCCGGTAGTCTCCATCATGTCCCATCCTCAGCTTGCTACATTAGACTCTGGGGAATTTCCCTTTGGGTGAGATGTTGGACCCTCTTGGTTGGGCTGAACCAACTTGCTTCTTCACTTTGTATTATCTGGTGTATGGATACCTTTTCTGATTTCTGTTGGGCTGCCAATTTGGATAGATGGGTTTCCTTGGCTAAGTGTTATGTGTATTCCATAATGGAATTGAAATTTGGATGGAAATGGATCAAGTCTTGGAACAACAGCTTGAAGGTGCCTCCTTCCTCCCCAATACTGAAAAGGCTATCAGAAATTAACTTCAACCTGACTGCAACTACTAGTCTAATGGAATCAAAGAGAGCAAAAAATATATTGCTAGGCTGGGATCACCTTTCTCTGAGAAGAGGAAACTGGCGGCTTTTGCCTCCAACATTCTGCTTCCTCTCCTGCGGAAATAAAGTCTCCCTTGGAAAGAAGTTATTTTTCTCAAGGTCAATGGGCCAATAAGTAGTAGAGCGGAGACCCCCACTCCTATCCTGTGACTGAAAATGATTTCTAAGGGGTTAAACTGAGAAAGGACGTCTCACTAGCCCCGCCCTCTTACGTAAAAACGCCGGGAATACTGTCTCTATGACCCTTTCATTGAGAACGGCTCGAATTTCAACAGAACCTTCTTTCCGTTAGAAGGAAACTCTATGGTTACGGAAGACGAAATCCGGTCCCCGGAAGTGACGTGTGGGGGAGGAGTCAGGCGGCAAAGATGGCTGCGCGGGCTTCTTTCGCCGTTTTGTGTCGGCGCCTCTGGCAGGTGACCTGGGAGGAAAATTGGGGACCGGGTGGCCGAGCGGCGGCTTCCTGGGCCGATCATCGCAGCTCGGGATTTAAGTCTCTGTGCTCTCGGCTTCCGTACACAGGGCGGATTGGCAGCCGATAACGTGGTTTGATCTCTCAGCTCCTTCTGCCCCACAAAAGTATTGGAGCATCGTGGGCTGTCCCGGTGCTTCCAGTTGCGTGGCCTTTCGATCTGTGATATGGCCATAAACTGCTTGTCACTTCAGTTTCCCGAGGACTCATCTATTCCTTGTCATAGAATGGCAGAATTGGAAGGAGATTTAGAATGTAGAGTCTTAGAACACTTTAGAGCTTAAGAGAGTCTAGAATGTCAGCCTATAGCATAGGAAGTTAATCCTGGAAGGGACTCCGAGCCTAGAATGTGAGTGAATGCCTAGAGGGTCTTTCTGACTTTTAACCTAGAACTCATAGGTTTAGAACCTAGAAAGTCAGAGCCGGAAGGAACTCGGAGCAATTTACTGGAAAAGTGACAAACATGTACCAACAAGGTAGATGTAGGATAAATAGGATGTTAAGAGAGCTAAGGTATGAGAATGAAGAAGGCTTGGGAAAAGTTCACTGTGGAAGATGGCATTTTAATTGGGACTTAAAACCAAGATAGGCAGGAGGAAGAGCATTCCAGGCATGAGGGACAGCTCTAGCAAATAGCCTGAGCTGATGACTTGTTTATGAAATAAGAAAGAGGTCTGTGTCCTTGGATCCAAGAGGATGGAGTTAGGGAGTAAGGATGAGAAGACTGGTAAGATTGAAGAGGATTGGGTTGTGAAGGGTTTTGAATGTCCAGTGGAACATTTTGCATTTGGTCTTGAAGACGGTTAGTATATGAAGTTTATTGAACTTGAGTATGGGTGGCAGAATATTATCCTAGAATGTGAAAACAGTACAGTGGAATGTCAGAACCTAAAGTTTTTATAATATTTAGTTTGGTGTATAATATCATTTTCAAATATAGAATGTTAGAGCTGAAAGGAGCTTTGAGTTTTTAGAACAATTCATTTAGAATAAAGTCTGCTTTAGAATATTAAATGTTTGAGATGGAAGGAATTCAGAGCTTAGAATGCCAGCTCTGGTCTTTAGAACATAGTAAGAATTGGATGGGGCCTTAGAACCAATAACGTTAGAACATGATGTGAAATAGCAGAAGAGAAAGGAACTTAAAACATGGATAGTTAGAACACTGAACATTGATCTGGATGGTACTCAGTTTCACTGAATGTCAAAGCTGGAAGGGACTTAGAATATAGACCATTAAAAACAGATGTTAGTACTTGTAAGGAGCACAGAAACCATCTAGTACAATCACTACATTTTATAGGTGAGCAAAGTGAGGGTGAGAGAGAATGAATCAATATACACAATTAGTAGATGTCAATATATGACTAGAATTTGGCCTCCAATCCAGTGTTCTTTCTGCTTCATCAGAAAACACTTTGTAAAGCTGTAAAGCCTTATATGAATTTGTTATGGTAATTACAGTCAAGTGAAAGAGAAGAGGAAAAATTAAGTATATAGAGCCTGGTATGTGTCAGGTGCTGTGCTAAGCACTTTAGAAATACCTTGTTTAATCCTCACAATAATAGGTGCTGTTATTATCTCTATTTTGCAGTTGTGGAAACTGAGAGGAGCTGCCCAGGGTCATATAGCTAATGTAGCTGAGACTAAATTTGAACTTGGGTCTTCCTGACTGTAGGACCTGTTCTCTATCTACTGTGCCACTCTTAAGTGAGTCCATGACTCCCTTTGGCTGTACTTTCAGTCATCCTATGTGACTTGACCATGTCTTCCCATAAAATATCCATCTCCCCTTGGGCTGCAGGCTCTTCTCAGTCTGGAAGCTCCCATGAGAAAGGTACTATGTTGGGTAGTGAGGATATCAAGGCAGCAATGAAATGGGCATTGTCCTTGAGCTTATTCTCAGCTGAGGGTAAATACGGATTCGAGGCTTTTTATATGTTGTATCAGTTTTTTCCTCTGTTAATGTTAATTTTGAATTGATCAGCTTTTTAAAAAAGGCATTGAATATCTGTTACACAACGTCAATAATGCATAGTGCATTGAAAAAAAGCATTGGGTTTGTAGTCAGAAGGTGTGGATTCCAGTTCTGTCTTTACCCTGTACTAATTAATAACTTTGGGCAAGTTATTTTATTCTCCTGAGCTTCAGTTTCCTAATCTGTAAAATTGAGAGGGTTGGATCAAGGTCCTTTCTAGCTCTAAATCAATTAACCCATGGATCCTTTGGTACTTTTGATCAGTCTTTTTTTTTTTTTTTTTAAACACTTTATTCTCTAGGTTTTTAGGACACCACTCTACTTCTGCCTGTCACATCATTTCATGGTCTCCTTTATAAAATCCATTAACTTTCACCAGAGCTTTGTTCTGGGCCTTCCTCTACTTTTATTCTCTACTTTTTTATATTCCTCTCTTGAATTTATTAGTGTCCATGGATTTAATTACCATCTTTTTGCTGATTATTTTCAAATCTACCTATTGTGTCCTAACCTTTCTGCTGATCTCCAGCCCATATCTCCAACTGCCTTTCAGATGTCATAAATTAGATATCCACAATGTATATAGAACTGAACTCCTCTTTCCCCCTAAATCCTCCTTTCCTCCTAACTTCCTTGTTTATGTTGAGAACAATGTCATTTTCCCAGTTCTTCAGGCTCACAACCTCGTGACATTCTTGACTCCTCAAAATCTCTCTCATTCCCCATATCCAGTCTGTTGCCACAATCCATCTTTTTTTCTTTTTCATCATTCAAATATACCTCTTCTCTCCTCTCACATTTTCACTGCTCTATTGCAAGCTCTCATCATCTCCTGGATTATTGCAACAGTTTGCTGGTTGCTCTGTCTACCTCAAGTCTCTCCGTACTCCATTTTGATTTCCATTCAGCCTCAAAAGTAATTTTTCTAAATGCAGGTCCAACCATGCCATTTGTCCCCTGCCCTCACACCAGATAAAACTCCAGTGGTTCCTTATTGTCTCTAGGATCAGATTTATATCCTCAACTTAGCATTCAAAGCTCTTTATTATCCAATACTTCTTACCTCACACACCCATTTTTCAGTCTCCCAGCCACATACTCTTATCCAGTGACACTGGCCTCCTGGCTGATCCATGAAGAAGTCACTCCCATGTCTCAGCTTCAGGCCTTTTCTCTGGTTGGACTCTGTGGCTGAAAGTTTTTCCTCATCTCTCTATCGGCTTCTTTCAGCAGGAAGCCGCTCCCAAACCCTCTAAATTTTAGTTCTTTCCTTTTAATTATTTACTATTTTTCATGCATATAGCTTGTTTATATATATCCCACTGTGCTTAGCATAGTGTCTGGCATAAAGTAGAAGCCTAATATAAATGTTTTTTATCTCTTTGATAAATATTCTTTAGTATACACAAAATCCATTTCCTTCCATCAAACTCAGATTGAAAGCTCTTCACTTTTAGTATACTATTTTACAAGTTCTGGCCCCCAGAATTTCTAAGTGTCCTGTTCTTTGGCACTGAGAGTCCCTACACTTAGAGGCAAGACTATTGCTCTGGCCTCAGTTGAAGCCTTTTTACCCTGTTTGGATACAACAGGACTTGTACTAGGCCGCTATAGCCATTGGGAGGCCAAGGTAATCTCCATGCTGGTATGAAACCTCCGAGTTAAGACTTCAGTGGAGCATATGTAAGTGTAATTATACCTTGTAATTATATAATACTTTGTGGTGGGTAGTGATCTCATAACAACCACGTGAGAGGAGAGACTCAAGGTAAATGTGATGACTGACTTTACGTATTAAAAGAATTCTTATGTGTGAGAGAGATTATAAGGGTGATGAGAAAAAGGGGAGATAGGTTATTCTGTCTGTAGGGGATGATTAAGACTGAAGAATAGACAGGCCTTGAGGAAACCGAAAGAGCAGGACTTAAAGATGGATTTAGATTGGCTTCCTAAGGCAGGATGAATTTGATGATGAAGTATCTAGCAATGACTAGATGATGGCTTGTTTGGGGGTACTAAAGAGAGCCAGGGGTGGTGTTAGGAGAGGGTTAGACTGGATGATGTCTGAGAGCCCTTCCCTTTCTGTTATTGTAATGAGGAAATATTGGGTGGAGAGAGGCTGGATGACTGCATTTTGAGGGATGCTGTGAGGGAATCTTTATCAAATGGGAGTTCAGTTAGATTAGGTCCCTTTAAGTCCTAAATTTCAGATCTTCTGAGGCTGCTTTAAGTCCTGTGATTCAGTGAGATCATCCTCAGATCCTGAGTTGCTTATTCAGGTCTTTTTTTTTTTTTTTTGCTAAGGTAATTCAGCATTTTTACTCCAATGATTAGTTAAAAATAAAGGTTTTTTAAAATTTATTCTTCTCTTTTTTTCACCCCCAAAAAAGATATGTATCAAGAGAGGCAAACTGAATTGAAATAAAGAGTATTTTCACACAAAGCCCTTTCTTCCCGTTGGTCGTGCTTCCAATATCATAATCTGGCAATTTTCTCATATTAGAAACTTAACAAGTATTTGTTTATTGGTCTTAGTAAAACCAAAACATTTCTGTTTGAACAGAAACTCACAATTTCTCTTAGAAACTTTCTCTTTCTTGTTCTTTCCATATTGTTTGTTGGTGATTCAGTTTAGAATTTTTTTTAATGTAAAAACTCTTTAGAATGGAATTATTTTATTAAATATTTTAGAATTTTTATTTCAAATCTATAAATTTGAAAATTCATGAGTTTGATATTGCTGAATTACAACAGTGTTCAGCTAAACATGTATTTTGTTTAACTATAATTCAAATTGTAGAAACTGAATCTGACACTGTCTAGTCAGTGTCATTTAGCATCAGCATCACTAAGTGATAACATGTTTAACCAATATCAGATTGCTTGCTGCCTTGGGGAGTGGGGAAGAAGGGAGAAAAATTTGGAACACATAATCTTAAAAAATGAATGTTGAAAACTATCTTTGCATATATTTAGAAAAACAAAATACTATTAGAAAAAGAATTAAGTGCTGAGCACATTATACCTTCCCTCCAGGAGTAAGTATGATATAAAGAATAAAGAAGCATATGCAAATTTATGTACAGAATACAATGCATAATTTTGAAGGGGGTTGAGGAAGAATCCTAGCAGCTGGGTGGGCCTGGAGAGGCTTCATGTAGAAGCTGTGGCTTGAACAAAGATTTGAAGGAAATAAAGCAATCTAAAAGGGGAAAGTGAGGTAGAAATCCATTTTAGGAATGGGGGCCAGGGCCAGCCAAACAAAAGCATGGAAATGAAGAATATACTGGGAACAAGCCATTTTGTGGGTGGAGAGTAAAACTTAATAATGAGGAGTAGATTGAAGAGGTTTACAGACTTACAAGAGAAGTTCCTATTGGATCCTGATATCTTTTCATTTTGTTACCATAGGTAAATACTTATTTTTTTGAATGTGAGAATTGCTGTCTTGTTCAGAATTTTTGTCCCAGAGGCATCTTATTTTTTAGTGATTATATACATTCTAGATTCAAGTCCTGTCTGAAACATACACCGACTTTGTGACTTTGGGCAAATCAGTGGCCTCTAATTCCTTGAAAATGTAAAATTGTAAATCAGTTGTTAATCTATATTGGTAGAAGGTGTTTATTCCCTGGTAGTTCCAAACAGTTGAAGATGAAATCATAGATCTAAGCAAATGTATATATGTGTGGACATGTATGTTTACATACATATATACAGAGAGGGAGAATCTAAATATTTTGAATGATTTTTGACTTGACCATTTCCTTGTTTTCAAAGAGATTTTTGTTGGCATCTTAAAATTTTTATATGCTATTAAACATGTTTTTTATCTTGGCCTTTCTGTAAAAAGTAAGAGGGAAAAGAGTGGGGGTTAAGGGGTAAAAGATTTGCAATTTTTGGATTTTTGTAACTAGGAGAGGACCTACTGTGAAGGAATGTTTATGTTTATGCATATCTTATTTTACAGGAGCTGTGGGGTAGTATCTTACAAAGATATTTAAAAAGTAGCTTTTATTAGTATTTTTATATCTGAAACTAGTATCTTTTAAATTTTTTTTAAGAGTCCGGAGATCTTTTCTCTAAGCCATCCTAAAAACATTACTGCAAAGAGAGATGGTTTTCTTCTGTAAGTATTACAATCAGTAATTCTTATTTGAACAACAAAGCAGCCATTTAGATATATATTACTCAGTCTTTTTGGATTTTTTCTTTCACATTTAGTAACACCCATTTGAAATGGATACAGTTTTCAAGCTTGCACATGGATGTCAGGATTGATATAGACAAACCTAAGGTATGTATTCCACATTTACACCATTTATTCCAAAGTTAATAATAGAAAGAGGACAGATAAATATATTTACCTCATATTTCATTTGAGATCATTTGTCCAATTGTGTAGCCAGACTTTTGGAAGTCAGGTATTTTTAGGTTAATAGTAAACCACAGTTGCAGGGAATAAGGTACTCTGTGAAATGCATTGATATATTGTGTATTCATTCAGTCATTCTGGGCAGAAGGGTGCCATTTAAGTGCTTTGGGAGAATAGTTCACATTTATTTAAGGCAATTCTTTAAATCAGAAAGGCGTTATTAGTGCCACTTGAGAGATGAAGAGATTAAGGCAATAATATAGAACCAGAGTACAAAAATAGAGAACTAGGAAGTGATAAGTCAAGACTTGAATTCAGCTGTCCTAGTATCTAGTCTTCCCAAATCTAACACATTATGATATAATAACCTCTGCAGAATTTCTCCTTATTCCACTATTCTTCATTTAGTATAAAGTAATCAGTAAAGTACTATTTATCTTTATTTAGCATGGTAGAATAATAAGCAATAAATCATATCATTTTGGTGGAAAGTGTCTTTCTGCTTTGAAAATACATATATATACTCATTCTGAAAACATTTTTATTTAAATAAGGTATTCTGCACCACTTAAGTGTTGATCATTTAAAACACTGAAGAGGTGAGTGTTGGAATACAAATGACAATATTTCTGTCCCCTGTTCCTGCCCTGGCACATCAATCCCCGCCCCTTTAAAAGCTTCATCAAAACTAAAAAAGCAGTATTGGCTGAAAAGCATCTATAATTGCAGAAACTAAATTTTTGAGCTTTGGAATTTGACTGTATTTATATTACTGTTATGGAGTAAAAAGATTATCTTTTGGAAGTGAAATAAGATGAATGTGATTGGAAAAACACTTGGGGAAAAAATTGATTCTCCTCAAGAAGGTGAGGAGGTAATGTTCCTAGAAACATTAAGGTAGCAGAGTGGGAACAATTTTATATAATGCCACATTTCTTTAGCTAAAAATGAGGAACTATTGTAGGTTAGGGTTCAAAGGTTAGATTACATATACAGGAAGAAAGTCTAAGAAAGAATTATTTATTCCTTTGATATTGCATATTTACTAAAATTGTGAATAAAAGAAATTTCATAAATTACTTTGTACGTTCTTTCAAACTACTTAGATGTTCTGTTGATATGGGGCATTACCTATTATGAAAAAACACTTCGAGTTAACTTTATGTAAATATTGTTTGGCTTTGGTAGTGTTGAAATTCTCTGACAATAGTCTATATGTTTGGTGCAATAAGAATGATTAAGACAATATATAATATCATTCACTGCTATTTCTCTTCTTTCCCCTTGGCTGATAAAATCGGGGGTTATACAAACAGCAGGAATGATGTGCTAATTTCAGCAATAAATAAATACTTAATAAACTTTCAGCAGTAAGTAAATACATTAAAAAATAAAAGTAATAAGGTATGATGTAATTATTTTTATTTCCTTCTTTATTATTTAACTTTAGATCTCCGTTTCTGATGAACCAGATACATTATATAAGTGCTTATCAGTTTTAGTAAAAAGCCATGATAAGGCTGTATTGGATAGTTATGAATACTTTGCTGTACTTGCTGCTAAAGAACTTGGTATCTCCATTAAAAAAGTGTAAGTATCTTTTCACTAATAATGCTGCCTTGCAATATCATAAGGGTTTTCTAGACTATGGAAAGGGTATTATAATTTTGCATTCTTTAATTGGGACAGAAATTCTAAGTAATTTAGGACAAGGGGTTTAGGATTATAATTTTGAATAGGCATGGTGAACTCTGTTGCCCACTAAGTGTCAATGATAGTCTCAAGGTAACTTTCTGTGACCTTTTTACCTCTAAGGAGGGGTTAAGGAGAACAGTTTTATGTCTTTATCTGCTTCCTCTGATACTAAATTAGACCTTTTGGGGTGTTTAGCAAGTATTGTCCAGTTAAGAACAGTAAGAACCTATATATCCTATGATCTATTTTATAGGGGTAGGGCCTAGATCTGTGATTACACTGGCATAGGGAACTCCCTGCTGAGGAAATGCCCTCTATTAATGCAATTCAGTATCTGTTTTGTAACTTATGTTAAAGAGTTGCTTAGAGCTTGAAAGGTTAAGTAATTTTCCCATTGTCACACCACTAGTATATATCAGAGCTGGGACTTAAACTCAGGTCTTCCTAGTTCTGAGGTAGACTCTCCATTTATACAAAATGTAATAGGTACAGTATATTTAGACCTTTGTGTTTGCTATCTTTCCTACAATTTGCAAAATTATTTAGAGCTAAATGCTGTTATCTAACACTGATTTGACCCTACACTTTTTGTGGATCCAGACTATAAAGCCGAATACACTAATTTTTTTTTTAAAGATTGAATATTAGTATTGATGAATGTGAATTGTGATTGGATAGATGCTTAATTGAATAGGAAAATGTTCCATTGTATATTATTTGGGTATACACACTGATGTGGCAGTTGTAGTTACAGATACCAGGTTTAACAAATAGAAACCTAAAACATAGCTAACCCCAATAATTGGATACTGGCCAGATTAAACAAAGCTATGTACTGTGTATTGAAGTTGACTTATGATTTTAATATCATTTATCTTAAATGCTTTATTTGGCTTATTTCTTTTTAGACATGAACCTCCGAGGAAAACAGAACGTTTTACTCTTCTCAAATCGGTACATATTTTTAAGAAGCACAGAGTTCAGTATGAAATAAGGACATATTACAGATGTTTAGAGGTCAGTTGATTTCACACTGGAAATAGAGACTGCTTATTTGAAAAGTTCCATATTTTGTGTGATGGCATATTATGGTATTTTTAATATTGAATAAGCTTGTTTATTTTTCAGCTAGTCTCAGCTCTTTGACTTAAAGGTAGAAAACCTCATCCTAAAATTTCATGTGTCCTTGGTACGAAGAAATGACATGTTGAGTTCATTAAATTCTTAACTTTATTTAGAAATTTGTCTTGTACAAGAAATAACAGTTTTGATGGTCATGCTACAAATGATATGGTGGCATTTTAATAGTTTTTTTCAAAACCTCTAGCTCTTTTACATTAAGATTAGTATGGTCAATGTTTTTTTGTAAATTTACAGCATACCAGCTGGTGGGAATAACAGGCTAGAGAACACATTATTTAATCTGAATTTTTTTTTGGCATGTTCAATAAATTCATCTTAATCCCACAACTATTAATTAAGCTTGGGTATTTTACTCAATCTTCTTAGGTTTTGTGTCTTTCACATTTAGCAACATACCTACTGTTTGCTAGGCATTGTGTGATTAAATAAGTCCCTTTTCTTTTTTGAGTTTACAGTCTAGTGAGATAATAAAATTTTTTTTTACTTACATGCTTTTTTCCTATAAGATTTATGTATTATGAGACCTGAGTTTTAATCTAGGCTCCGCCATTAACTAGTTATTTAACCTAAAGCAAATTATTTCCCTTCTGTGGACTTCAGTTTCCTTTTTTGCAAGGTGAGAAAGTTGGACTAGATTATTTCTATGGTCCCTTAGACAATCTATAATTCAAAATCTATGTGAATTAATTCATTGTGTGGCATAATGCTTTAATAAGATTATAGACTGGTTTTTTGTTTTTCTTTTAGTTACATCATTTAACTGGGAGTACAGCAGATGTCTATTTGGAATATATCCAACGAAACCTACCTGAAGGTGTAGCCATGGAAGTAAAAAAGGTATGACTCTTTAATGAGAAAAAATTGTAAATTAGAGCATTGACATTTTGGATTTGCCAAATCAGTAGAAATGATGATTTTTGATGAGGAGGAAGTGGAGGGAAAAGGGCAAAGGAATAGTAGACACTACAGATACTAAGTAAATCACTTCATCCCAATCCCTGTCCAATACCATAAGGAGCAGCAGAACATAGCCCTGTCTTTGCCACCCCAAGCTTCTTGACTCTCCCATCTTTAAAGAAGTGGTTGATGGACAGGTGGAATGTGGATTGGGAGGTTGTGATGGTACTTTTCCCCATAGCCTTACTCCATACATTTCAAGGTCTGTGGAAAAGTAGGGGAAATGTGTAAAGTCAATTTAGAAGCCACATTTGTGGCTAGCAATTTACTGTTAAAAGTCATATCATATGGTCTGTTTACTTGATGACATGGCCTTTTATTTTCTTTGCAGACCAGATTAGAACAGTTACCAGAACACATCAAGGAACCACTTTGGAAAAAGGTCGGAGAGGAAGAAAAAGCAAGTAAAGCATGAAGATAATCTCTTTACATCTGGTTTTAAAATGGGCACATCTTTACATCCATGTCACAAATGATTAGCAGTTTCTTTAAAATCTTTATCTGCTTGTTTCTTGATATTAGGTAATTTACCTTTGGTGGCATGAACTGCAGTGTAAGGACATCTTTTAAAGTTTTTCATAGCCTTTATTATCTCAGCTCCTGCTTTTAGGTCATTGAGCAAACTTTTTAGACTATTGCACAATAAAAGTTATGTTAAAATTTATAGACAGATGTTAATTTGTTACCACTGATTGACTAGCATTTGAATGAAATCTGTTCATTTAAAAATCACTATATTGTTTGGATTTTTTTTTTCTTTTTTCAACTGTTGAGAGAATAATAAGCACTTTTGATTATTTTAATTGTGAAGCATTGCCATTTTTTCAATAGAGGCTGATAATATAGAATTATATCTTCAGGAGGAGTTGGTCTATTACTGTCACTACTAGTTGGTGTCTTACTGAGGTCCAGAGTGGGAAACATCTTGTCAGAGATCACACAAGTAGTTATGATCAGGTCATTGAGATTTATCATGACTCCAGTCCAATTCTCTTTCTGTGCTATAATTTATTATTTTAATCATTATTTTACTTTGGGATCCTACTAAAGTATTGTCATATTTTTCAGTTTTGGATTGCTTTATTTAGACTGAATTCTTTAAAATTAGGTATTGGTTTCAGTTGATAAAATAAGGATATTTGTGATGTTCTTGAAGACTTAAGGGTGAAAATGTGATAATGTTGCCATGGATTGCAATAAATGTTGCCTTATAGCTCAAATTCAAAACTTTTTTTTAACATGGGCTACATAGTAGTGATATGTGAGTTCTCAGGAAAGCAGACATTGCATTCACTTACTCATTAAGCATTTACTACATTGCTTGCTTTGCTGGGTGCTGTGGGATGTGTAAAATAAAGAACAGCAAGATGAATGGTAGAAGAAGAAAGTTGTGGTTTTACATATTACCTTTGGTTTTTACATTGATTGTATTAAATATTTTTATAACTACTTAGTACAGTGTTTTGTGTACATCAAGATCATTTCCTCTTAGTGCAAAAAAAAATGTTTAGTACTTTTTATAAATGAGTTCACTTTGGAGATGAGTTCATTTTTCTATTGATTCAACAAATACGTGCTATGTTATTTGCTAATATTTGCTAACATTTATTATGTTAGATATTGAGTTAGGTGTCTGTGGGGTTAGTAATGGTATAACGACCCAAGCCCACTATTCATGAAGGCTATAGTCTAGTAATTATAACACCTACAGCATACATTTTGTTTTGTAAATTGAAATATTAGTTCTTTCCTCATCTTGGTACTGAATATCATTGCTTTAGTAACATTTTTTTTTTAAATACAAATAGAATTACAGTATATGGAAAAGATAAACACAATAACCTTCTGTTTCATGATCTCTGCTAGCTTCTAGCCAACTTGGTAGTTTCTGTCACAAGTGGTCTAATCAGAAGTTGAAATGTGGAAACAGTTTTTAACTGCTAGAAGCTAGCTAAGCAATTATTAAAGATAAAAGAGATTCTTAGTTAAAACAAGATGGAATGTACTGGGGAATTGAGTCCACTATAGCTAATTTTTTTGGATCTACAAAGCAAAAGAATTTGACTGATTTCTTTGATTTCAAACTGAAATAGTGATTGCAAAAACAAAAATAAAACATGGATATGCACACTCATTATTTGTGTGGGCAGCTAATTAGTCCAGTGGATAGACAACTGGGCCTGAAATCAGGAACTACTGAGTTCAAATCTGGTCTCAGACACCAGTCTAAGACTTTATATAAGTCACTTAACCTCTTTGCCTCAGTTTCCTCATGTCTAAAATGGGAATAACAACACCTACTTGCTGGTTTTGTAAAGACCAGATGAAACTAAATTTGTAAAATACTTAGCATAATTCCTTGCACATTGTAGGGCTTATATAAATGTTAGCTATTATTATATTTATGTGTCTGAGTGTTTTTATACATACAGACAGAGCCAAGTCCTGATCAGAATAATAGAGTGATGAATTTCCTTAAAATGATTTCATTCTTCCAATTGGACCTGTTCTTTGTGTTCATGTCTCTGTATACATAGACACGCACACATACACCCTTCAGGTTCTCTGTTTTTTCAAATATAATGCCAAATGCTACATCATAACTTTTTTAGGCCCAGATCTTTGATTTTATGATGTAGGGAATTCCCACTAAAGAAACGTCCACTAGCAATGCAGTATTATTTACAGCCTTAGGGAATTCCCTGAGAAGTTGGGTGATTTACCCAGTGTATATATGAGATAGGATTTCAACTCAAATGATCTTGACTTCAAGGCTGGCTTTTTACATACCATGTTATCTGTGATTTATTTTATGTTATTTTTAACTTTCCAATAATATTTTATTTTTCCAAATACATCATGTAAAGATACTTTCCAGCATTCATTTTTGTAAAATTTTGTGTTCCAAATTTTTCTCCCTCCTTCCCTTACCGCCCCCCTCTCCAAGACAACAAGTAATCCGATATAGGTTAAATGTGTGCAATTCTTTTAAACAATTCCATATTTGTCATGTTGTGCAAGAAAAATCAAATCAAAAGAGAAATACCATGAACAAAAAACAAACAATAACAACCAAAAGGTGAAACAGTGTGTTTTGATCCACCTTTAGTTTCTATAGTTTTCTGTATATGGATTGTATTTTCCATCCCAAGTCTGTTAGAAATTTACCTTTGGTTTATGTAGTGGTTCTCAATGTGTGGTCCAGGGATCTCTTGGGGATTGCCAGGTTTTTTTGTTTTTTTTTTTTGCTTAGGCAATTGGGGTTAAGTGACTTGCCCAGGGTCATACAACTAGGGAATGTTAAGTGTCTGAGACCAGATTTGAACTCAGGTCCTCCTGACTTCAGGGCTGGTGCTCTATCTACTGCACCACCTAGCTACCCCCCCCCCCCTTTTTTTTTTTTAAACTTGCTTGTACAAATTGTTGATCTGGCTTTTTATTGATTCAAGTGCTCAGAGACATAAACTTTTCCCTATAAATTTTTGAATCCTTTGGCTACATTCCCGAAATGGTTTTATGCTGTCTTGTTATGTTGCTTTATTTTTAATAAAGTTTACTATTTCTATTTATCATTTGATCCATATATTCTTTAGGATTAAGTTATTTAGTCTCTTAGTGAATTTTTAATCATTTATTTAGTAACTTTTATTGGATATCACTTTAATTGCACTGTTATCCATAAAATTGTGTTGAACATTTTTGCTTTTCTACATTTGTGATGTTTTTATGCAATAATATGGCCAGTATTTTTTAAAGAGCCATGTATGGCAGAGAGAGAATACATATATTTTTCTATAAAGTTCTGTTGAGGTCCTTCACATTTTACAATTTTTTGTTTGATTTATTAGATCTGAGAGGAGTAAATTGAAGCTACCCCTCACTCCTCCACTATTCTGTTTTACTATCTATTTCTCCTGTAATTTTTCTTTAAATATTTAGATTCTGTGCCATTTAATGCATATGTTTAGTATTGATATAAATTCACTCCCTATAGTAAATATAGTTTTTTTCCTTTATCTCAATTTCTTTTTGTTCCTTTGTTTGAGATTGTAATTGCCACCCCTGCCTTTTTTACTTTAAGTATAATAGATATTACTCTGACTTTTTATTTTGATTTTTTGGGCATTTTTCTTTTTCAAGTGTGTTTCTTTTAAGTAGTATGTTAGATTCTGCTTTCTAATTCATTTCACTATCCTCTTCCTTTTTTGTAGGTGAATTCATCCTGTTAATATTCACAGTTATGATTTTTAATTGTGTATTTTCCTTTATCTTATTCTCTTATATTTTTTATTTCCTATCCCCATTTTTAAAAAGATGGTGAGAAAGAGAAGGTGTGAGCTCAGCACTAGCGATTTAATCTGCCTTTGTTCTCTTCTCCCTCTTTTTCCCTCACCAAAATCCAGTAATAGGTTCTTATTCTTTTAAAAGCATCTGTCTCTTTGAAATCCATCCTCTGAAATTAGTTTGTTTTTCTTGACTGATTCTTCCATTAATCTACTCTCTATTACTCCTTTTCCATTCTTCCTTTTCCCTTATTCTGTTGACTTAAATGTATTTCTGTATGTGTATTTTCCCTTTCTTTGACCAGTTCAGATGATACTTTTTTATATTAAAGCCTTTTATTTGCAAAACATATGCATAGGTAATTTTTCAACATTGACCCTTGCAAAGCTTTCTGTTACAAATTTTTCCCTCCTACCCCCCACTCCCTCCCCTAGATGGCAGGAAGTCTAATACATGTTAATTATGTTAAAATATTTGACAGATCAAGTGTGTGTGTGTGTGTGTGTGTGTGTGTGTGTGTATGTGTGTGTGTGTATACATATATATTTATACAATTATTTTGTTGTACAGGAAAAAAACAAAACAAAACCTGAGAAGGAAAACATAATGCAATCAAACATCAATAGAGAATGTGAAAATGCTATGTTGTGGTCCAGACTCAGATCCCACAGGCCTTTCCCTGGGTGTATATGGCTTTCTTCATCACTGAACTGGAACTGATTTAAAACATCAGATGATATTTTAAGTAGAATCCACTTCACCCACCTCCCCGTCCTTGTTTGTGAATCTCCATTTATGAGATAATTTTTACCATTTCTTCCTCTTTCTTGTCTGCTACCCCTGAGATACCCTTCCCTTCCTTTTAAGATCACTAAAACAGAACCACTTGCATTTTCTCTGTTAGGCTCTTTGTATGGTAACCTAATGATAATGTTAAAGTTCTGAAGGACTACATGTATTACCTCCCCATATAAGAATATAAACAATTTAGTCCTTTAAAATGGGTCATTTGTGCTTATGTTTATATGCTTCTCTGGACACCTATGTTTGTGTCAGATTTTCTACTTTGCTTTGGTCTTTTCATCTGAAATGTTTGGGAGGCTTCTTTTGTAAAAGGTCTGGTTTTTCCCTCTGGAGCATTATACTTAGTTTTGCTGGGTAAGTTATTCTTGTTTGCAAAGCTTGCATCTTTTGCCTTTTGGAATGGAACAGAATTTTGCAAACTTTCCAAGCTCCTTTATATTGATGGGAATTAAATTGTGTGTGATCCTGACTTGCTATTCAGTATTTGAATTGTTTCTATCTGCTTGGAGTATTTTTTTTTTCCTTTAGCTTGAAATCTCTGGATTTTGGTTGTGATATACCTGGGAGTTTTCATTTGGTAGTTTCTTGCATGTGGTAACGAAACTTTCTAATTAAATTTGTCCTTCAACAAGGACAAAAATGGCATGATGGTCAACTTCTACAGTGATGGTAAATTATTTAACTTGAAAAGTTAAGAGTAAAGTGAAGGGAGAGTTGGTATGCAACTTTTTGATCACAGTTGATTGTGTACTCATTCCAACCTCTGAGGCTGAGATGCAACAAAGTATGGATTGATTTTCTGCTGCTCATGCTAATTTTGACCTAACAATACCAAGAAAACAAGAGACAATACTGCATCACCATATATGGAACCCTCCAATATAGCAAATGGAGAAATTTTGAATGCTATGGATAAGTTAACTTTTTTGGTACTTTCCAGTGATGTACACTTAGATGATGAAGTTGATGACTACATTGCTAGAGCTGACTAAGCATTTGGGAACTTCCAAAAGAATATATAGGGGAGAAGAGGTATTAGACTGATGTCCAAACTTTTTTTTTTAAGCTTTTTATTTTCAAAACATATGCATGGATAATTTTTCCACATTGACCCTTGCATAGCCTTACGTTTCAGATTTTCCCCTCCTCCCTCCTCCCTACCCTAGAGGGCAAGCAATCCAATATATGTTATCCATGTTAAAATATATGCTAAATCCAATATGTGTGAACATATTTATACAATTCTCTTGCTGCACAAGAAAAATCAGATCAAAAAGAAAAGGAGTAAGAAAACAAAATGCAAGTGAACAACAACAAAAAGAGTGAGAATGTCATGTTGTGATCCACACTCAGTTCCCACTGTCCCCTCTCTGGGTGTAGATAGGTCTCTTCACAAGATCTTTGGAACTGGCCTGATACATCTCATTGTTGGAAAGAGTCACGTCCATCAGAATTGATCATCATATAGTCTTATTGTTGCTATGTATAATGATCTCCTGGTTCTGCTCATTTCATTTACCATCAGTTCATGCAAGTCTCTCCAGGCCTCTCTGATCATCCTGCTGGTCATTTCTTACAGAGCAATAATATTCCATAACATTCATATACCATAATTTATTCAGCCACTCTCCAATTGATGGGCATCCATTCAGTTTCCAGTTTCTAGCCACTACAAAAAGGGCTGCCACAAACATTCTTGCACATGTGGGGCCCTTTCCTTCTTTTATGATTTCTTTGGGATATAAGCCCAATAGAAACACTGCTGGGTCAAAGGGTATGCATAGTTTGATAACTTTTTGAGCATAGCTCCAGATTGCTCTCCAGAATGGTTGGATCCGTTCACAGCTCCACCAACAATGCATCAGTGTCCCAGTCTTCCCACATCCCCTCCAACATTCATCTTTATCTTTTCCTGTCATCTTAGCCAATCTGACAGATGTGTAGTGGTACCTCAGAGTTGTCTTAATTTGCATTTCTCTGATCAATAGTGATTTGGAGCACCTTTTCATATGATTATAAATAGTTTTAATTTCATCATCTGAAAATTGTCTGTTCATATCCTTTGACCATTTATCAATTGGAGAATGGCTTGAATTCTTATAAATATGAGACAATTCTCTATATATCTTAGAGATGAGACTTTTATCAGAACCCTTAAATGTAAAGATGATTTCCCAATTTGATGCTTCCCTCCTAATCTTATCTGCATTAGTTTTGTTTGTACAGAAACTTTTTAACTTAATATAATCAAAATTAGCTATCTGGTCAAACTAAATGTCTTTATCTCTATTGTGCTAATACTGTATGCCTGTGAAACCTGGACAGCCCAGCAGTGCTATGCTTCCACTTGGATCACTTTGGGAAGTTCTCGAAAATTACCTAGCAAGATAAGGTACTAGTCACAGTGCTGAGCCACTGAACTGCCAAGCATTCAAAACTCTACTGCAAAGAGCAGAATGCTGATAGTCTGGCCACAATGCCAAATGCATCTTTGCCCACAGGACTATTTTATGGAGAACTCACACAAGGCAAGTGCCAGAAGAAGTGATACAAGAATATTCTCAAGATCTGTGAAGAACTTTGGAATCAATTGTGAGACACAGGAGACACTGGCATAAGATATCCAGCATAATGTACCTGCATCAAAGTGCTATTTTTTATGAGCAAAGCAGAATTGCAATAGCTCAAAAGAAATATGAGGTATGCAAATTTAGTGACATCTTTCTCCCAAGTGGTCATAAGTACTATTTATGCCCCACCAGGCTTGGTATGATCAATTACAGCCTGACACAATGTACAATGACCCTGAAGTCATGATATCATTTTGGTTGTCTTCAGCATGAAGGACAACCAACAGTTTTGCCTTCTATTTTTAAGAGAACTGGGTAAGTTTTCTTTTCATTTCTTAAAATAAGATGTCATGGCTTTCAGGTAGTCCAATATTTCTTTAATTATTTTTTCTTAGTTTCCCAGTCCAGTTTTGGCTCTGAGATATCTCATACTTTGTATTTTTTAGCCTCCTGATTTAATTTTAATATTTCTTGTTTTCTCATTGATTCATTGGTATCTCTGTGATTCAAATTTTCAGCGAGGTTTTTTTTTTCTTGACCAAAGTTTTGTACCAGTTGAGCCAATCTATTAAATATCTTTCCAAATCTTTTCCCCCATAGTTTTTATTTCCCATCCCCCTCCGTGCTCTCATTTTATTTTTAAAATAATTTTTAAAGCTTTTTTTCAAAACTTGCTAAACCTCTTTCAAAAATCGGTTTGAAGGGGGCAGTTAGATGGTGCCATGGACTGACTCTGAAGTCAGGAGGACTTGAGTTCATATTTGGCTTCAGACACTTAGCACTTACTAGCTGTATGGCTATTTAGGAAGTTTAGTTTAAGTGCCCTGCCTAAAATCATAAAGTAATCTTGAATTCATCTGTAACTGTATAGTTTCTACTATCTGTATATATGATTATTGGTTAAATTGATGAGTATTTGTTCATTGACTGTAAATATCCACCCTCTAATTATCCTGCCCTTCCCTGCCTTTACACATTTAATCTGAATTCTTTCTACACATTATGGCCCAAGTTTTTTCTTCCACGATTATCACAAAATACCTTAATACCATCTGCACCTAATGACAATGCCTGCATTGAGAGCCAAGGGCAGAAGGAACACAGATTCAAAGAGGACTGGAGGGTGACTTGTCTTGTTTTGGATGGAACTTACCAAAGATTTTATTGTTATTGCTCTTCATGTTTTAAATCTATGCATTTTTTTATTAAAGCTTTTTATTTGCATAACATATGTATGGGTAGTTCCTCAGCATTGATCTTTACAAACTTTCCGTTACAAATTTTACCCCAAGTCCCCTCCTCTCCCCTAGATGGCAGGAAGTCCACTACATGTTAATTATGTTAAAATACTTGATAAATCGAATATATGTATACATATTTCCACACTTATCATTGTTGTGCACAAAAAAATCGTATCTACAAGAGAAAAAAAAATCAGAGTAAGGAAACATAATGCAAGCAAACATCAGTAGAGAGCATGAAAATGTTACATTGTGGTCCATATTTCATATCCCTCTCTCTGGGTGTACATGGCTTTCTTCACTGAACAATTGGAACTGGTTTAAGACATTTCATTGTTATGCATTTTTCTTTATGCTTTTTCCCCCTCTTAATTGTCTACAGAAATGAGATAATTTATTTTGTTACTTGTATTTTCCTTAGTTGATATATTTATTTATCTTTATCATATCTGGGGTATTTGCAAATTGAATAATTGCTCCATCTTTGTTATTTTTTAGGAATGCTTCAAATGTTTATCTTTGATTTAATGTCTGCTCCCCCCCCCTTATTAGCTCAGATTTATAGAACATATCATTTTTGGTTGCATTTAGAGCTCTTGCTTTTTTGTAAATATTTTCCATTCTCCCCTGTGGTTTATTGTGTATACAAAATCATTTTACATTATTCATATTTTCCATTTCAAAGTATTTCTCTTGGTCACTTGCAGAATTTGTTCTTTGTTTTGGAATTATTAAATTTAACTACTATATGTCTTAGAGTTTGTAGCATAGAGTTTTTAAAAAAGAATTTCTTGGAGTGATTTGTTGATGATTTTGATTGGTATCCTGCTTTCAGTATTTAGAAATTTTGGTTAGTTTTCTTTTGTTACTTCTTACATTATGGGGTTCAGGTTTTATGACTTATTGTGTTCTTCTGAAACATCTGTGATCCTGAAGCATTTTGTCTTTGAGGTGAATGTTTTGCTTGTGTACAACTCATATTTTTAAAAATATCATTGCTTTTTGCTTCTCTTCCAGATTGTCCATTTATTTATTTTTGTATTCTACTCAGTTTTTCTCTCTTTCATGTCTTTGTAGAGATTTACCACTTTGGATTCATATTTTTCCATTTTTCCAATTATTTCTGCCATACAGGCTATAAATTCAATTTTTGTAATTCTTATGTTTCTCTTGAATTAGTCAGGAACATTCTACTCTGGTTCCATGTTCTCTTGGGAATATACAGGGTCTTGCTAGACATTGATTCAATTACTTTTAAACTAATAATATTTATTTAGAGATATTTGGACTCCTTTGAACTGCTAAATCTGATGCAGTATTATTAATCCACATCATTTATGGCTGCTCTAATTCTGTTGGCCACTGTTGTGGATTCTCAGTCTTCTTTGTGGCATTGTAATGCTGCTTTCCTTTAGTTCTTCTCTATAGTTATGTTTGATATCTGCTTCTTTTGCCCTTCTTTGTATTCCTAGCTCTTAGCATAATGCCTGACGTAGACTAAGAACTGAATACTTATTGATTGACCAACTGACTTTTGTGACCACTCCATCTCAGTCTTTGCTGTATCATTATATATCTCCCCCCCCAACTTTGCCAGATCTAAAAACATTTGTTGCAGACCTTCTTTTATCTTTATAGAATATTTCTCGTGGAGACTTCCTTAGTTCCTTCCTATGGTTCTCAATATCCCTGTGCAGAATTCTCCCAGATTGTGTATCATAATTATGCCTATATATTAATGTATATGTATGTATCATATATCTCTTCAATTTCAGAAACATAGTTAGGAAGAATGGATGGAGCACTACCCCTCGAATGAATGGATTAAAAGGATTTTTTTGAGGGCAGAAAAATGACTTGTGGTCCCTCAGCTTATTTGCTTGTAATTGTTTTAAGAATCTAAATTAAAACTGAGAAAGTAGGGGCAGCTAGGTGGCGCAGTGGATAGAGCACCAGCCCTGAAGTCAGGAGGACCTGAGTTCAAATTTGGTCTTAGGCACTTAACATTCCCTAGCTGTGTGACCCTGGGCAACTTACTTAACCCCAATTGCCTAAGCAAAAAACAAAACAAAACAAAACAAAAAGACCCTTAGAAAGTGGCAAATCACTTAGAAGCCATGGAAGATTAAATAAGGATTTGTTTTCATAGTGCAAGAAAGTTAAATTTCATGAATGTTACCTCATAAGGAAAAGATGAGTCACTGATCAATAGAAGGCTTTGATTTGAGCCATTAGAATAGTAAGGATCCAAATTATAACAGTAGAGGAGTGAAATACTCAGAATAGAAATTAAGAAGACAAGCAGCCTGAACTGACTTTGAAAATTACAGAAGTACCTATATGTTGATAGGAAGGTTTCAACTAGTGAAAGTTTTCTGTTATTTGGAAAAGAGTTATTACTATATTGATTGATTGAAACAAAGACTAAGAAACTCCTGTTTGGAAGAGAGCTTTACAAAATCTTGAAAAATTATTGATTTGGACAATGTCAAAGAACTGGTTGAGGCAATAAAAAAATTATGTTTAAGAAATTGCTTTTGGAACCACCCCAAACTGTCAGAGAGCAACTCAGAATTTGGGGAAAGGAGCAATGTACTCCAAAATACCCTATTTTAATTTATTGTGTAGTAAACATTTAACTAGAGAAAAAGTATAAAGAGGGTCGACCAGGGAGTTCAAGATCAATATGATTAGCACTCTCAATGAACATAATGTGATTATTGTATGTGAATCTTTGTATGAAAGCATTTCCATTGAATGTGTACTGATAGAAAACAGGAAACCCCTGATGCCTCACAAACTGAGAATCAGTTACTATTCTTCATGGTCTCTAAAAGAGATTTTGTGGTAACAGCTAACAATGAGAGAGAGAGAGTGCGAGAGAGAGAGAGAGAGTAGCAGTGAAACAACTTCCTCATAAACCTGGGGTACATTCTCCCCTAGTACATTCATTATCATTGTAAACAGCAAACATGCATAAGTTCATAAATGGCAAGTTCATGCAGAATGAACCAACATGGCACATATAGGCAACGAATGTGTATTTTTAACTGATGCTTCAGGTTCCCTCCTTGCTCCCTCTGCCAGTATCTTCTGCCTTCTTCTCAAGGGGTATGGCATTTCTGCCAAGGAACTCACTGTGCTCTTGAGTAGGGCATTGGTTTTCAGTGCTTGGTAATGTTCTCTATTATCTGTAATTTAAGGCTCCAAGAAAATATTGGACAATAGTAATGCTATGAATCTTCCAAAATAAATGGAATCCATATCCTAGGAACAACTCAGCTCTGGGTTTTATCATCTCTGAGCAAGATGCTAATTTTACTGACTGGACTCTTTATTCCTTTTACCCACTCAATTATGCTAAACTCTACAACTGGACTTTCACTACAACGAATGCTGACATTGGCTTTTATTGTCTTTGCTTGTGGAAGGAATAGGAAAGAGAAAACTTCCATCTCCTTGCTTAAAAGTCCAAGGAGTTTACAGAAAAAGGTAAAAAATGAACTCTAACAGCTCAGTCCTACTCCATAGCTGGCTCTCTTCTTGACTGATTCTCTTAATTGATTCCTCAGAGATTATAGAGTTGGTTAGTTTATGTTTTTTTACATTAACCATAAAGGGATATAGTCAGTTACTTTAAGTCCCTTGTGTCCCATTAGTTGTCTACATTAAATATTTAGAGCCCAGTAATCCTCTTGTGTCAATTAAGGAACTTTTCCTACTCTCCTAAAGGAGTAAAAGGTATAAACACTTCTTTCTGCTTTCTTTAAACATAATTTCCTTTCCCGTGGATAGCTTATGGTGGCATAGTGTAAAAGCATATGGCAAGGGTAGATATTCTTGTATACAGCCCAAGAGAGTAGTTCATGGATAATATTCCTGAACTTTGATCTCTTGTAAAGAGAAGTGATGATTTCTCTTCTCCCAATGGCATTGTGATCCTCAATCTAGCCTTTTAGTTAGAATAATAAATATTTGCTGGGCCTTGAGAGCTCAAGAGATAGTGGCAACCAACATACTGAGAGGTTTGCAGAAGTTGTTCCTCAGATAGTGCATTAGTAAATTGTTTGTTAAGCAATTCCCAAAATGCACTTAATTTCTGGGGAGTAGACACTGTCTAGAGATAGGCACAGGATGACATTATAAGTATGGAAAGGACTTTGTGGGAAAATAGAGATTCATTAGGATGTCAAGTATTTAGTGACAACCACAATTTAATTTCCCTTTCAGGGAAACTGAGAGACTATTTGAGTACATTATGTATTTCTGTATTTATAGACTTCTTTTTTTAAAAAATGTATTTTTTATTTTTTTTTCATTTTATTAAAGCCTTTTATTTGCAAAACATATGTATGGGTAATTTTTCAACATTGACCCTTGCAAAGCTGTTATAAATCCCCCCCCCCAACCCCACTCTTCCCCTAGATGGCAGGAAGTCTACTACATGTTAATTATGTTAAAATACTTGACAAATTGAATATATGTATTTTTACAGTTATCTTGCTGTGCAAGAAAAATCAGCTCTATAAGAAAAAAAAATCTGAGAAGGGAAATATAATGCAAGCAAACATCAGTAGAGAGCATGAAAATGTTATGTTGTGGTCCACATTCATATCCCTCTCTGTGGGTGTATATGGCTTTCTTCATCACTGAACAATTGGAACTGGTTTGAAACATTTCATTGTTGAAGAGAGCCATGTCCATCAGAAATGATCATCATATAGTCTTATTACCATGTATAATGATCTCCTGGTTCTGCACATTTCACTTAGGATTGGTTCATGCAAGTCTTTCCAGGCCACTCTGAAATCATCCTGCTGGTCATTTCTTACAGATTAATAATATTCCATGACATTCATATACCATAATTTATTCATAGATTCTTCAATTGATGGGCATCCATTCAGTTTCCAGTTTCCAGCCACTACAAAACGGCTGTCACAAACATTTTTGCACATGTGGGTCCCTTGCCTTCCTTTAAGATCTCTTTGGGATATAAGCCCAATAGAAACACTGCTGGGTCAAAGGGTATGCACAGTTTGGTAACTTTTTGGGCATAGCTCCAAATTGCTCTCCAGAATGATTGGATCCGTTCACAGTTCCACCAACAATGCATCAGTGTCCCAGTTTTCCTACATCCCCTCCAACATTTGTCATTATCTTTTCCTGCCATCTTAGCCAATCTGAGAAGTGTGTAGTTATCTTAATGTGCACTTCTCTGATCAATAGTGATTTGGAGCACCTTTTCATATGACTAGAAATAGTTTTAATTTCATCATGTGAAAATTGTCTATTTATAGACTTCTGTCAGCCTTTTAATTCTCCTGTATTTTCTGCAGAGAGAAATAAATGTTATCCCACATATGTATTGTACCTTGAAGGCTTATATGAAGACTGGGGGGTTTTGATTTCTCTTTGGGGGAAACCTAGGTATGAGCAATGTATATAATAGGAATTTAACTTGCTCAGTTCTAGGTGGGGGCAATGAGACAAAAAGAGAAATTTTCTTCTTACAACAACTTCCCTCTTGTGGAAAATAACCTTGGATTAAGTATAATCTGTGTGAAACAAGACTCTTGAGAAAAGGGAAGTGGGAGCATAGGGAGAGGTCAAAGGGAGGATAGATCATGAAGGGGGGATGAAGAATAATTTTAAGAAGATGAGGTAGAATTTGACCCAGCAGTGTTTCTACTGGGCCTATATCCCAAAGAGATTTTAAAGGAGGGAAAGGGACTCACATGTGCAAAAATGTTTGTGGCAGCCCTTTTTGTAGTGGCAAGAAATTGGAAATTGAAAGGATGCCCATCAATAGGAGAATGGCTGAATAAATTATGGTATATGAATGTTATGGAATATTATTGTTCTGTAAGAAACGACCAGCAGGATGATTTTAGAGAGGCCTGGAGAGACTTGCATGAACTGATGCTGAATGAAATCAGCAGAACCAGGAGAACATTATACACAGCAACAAGACTATATGATGATCAATTCTGATGGACATGGTTCTCTTCAACAATGATGTGATTCAAACCAATTCCTATTGTTCAGCTATGAAGATAGTCATATACATCCAGAGAGAGGCCTGAGGGAACTGAGTGTGGACCACAACATAGCATTTTAACGCTTTCTGAGAATATTTCCATGCATTTTGTTTTCCTTCTTAGGTTGTTGTTTTTCTTCTCTCTTTCTAGATCTGATGTTTCTTGTGCAGTAAGATAAAAAAGATTTGTATACATATATTGGATTTGTCATATAATTTATCATATTTAGCATGTATTAGATTACATGTCATCTAGGGAGGAGGGTGGGGGGGAAGGAGGGGAAAAGCTTGGAACAAAAAAAAGTTTTTTGCAAAGGTCAATGTAGAAAAATCACCCATATGTTTTGTAAATAAAAAGCTTTTAATTAAAAAAAAAACAACAAGATGAGGTAGAGGGAAAAATGATAGATAATTTGAAGTGTTTTAGATCAGGGAAGGGGGAAAGTTATAGAGAATGGTCAGATAAAAGACATGTCATCTCTATGTGTGGATGAATATATGATAGGGGGTATAAGCATTGCCTTGACCATGATAGGAGAGGAACTACTTTCTATTGGGACACAGAAATCTGACCTAAGAGTCTTGGTCCTAGACCTAGTCAGTGGCTATGAATCTAAGTGATACTATTGGAGAGGATTTCCCTGCTGTTGATGCACAGAATTTGTGCTCTCAGCCCTTGCTCTTTTTGGTGAAGGCAGGAATTCTTGTCCATGAAGATGCAATTGCCAAGGATTCTAATCTCGGCCTTGGTCAGCAATTCATGGACCTAGGGAGAGGAAAGGAATCCCCTATTACTAAGGCATGAGATTCATACTCTCAGTCCTTGTTCACTGATGTGAAGGCAAGAAGACACAAAAGTATGACTGCTTCTGGTTAACAGCTTATGGAACCCAGGGAGAAAATTTTTCCCTACTGCTTAAAGACAAGGTTCAGTGAATCATAGTGTATTCATAGAAGACAGAGGATGGCAGTGAGATTGCCTGTCTGCAGAAGTGTAGTTGCCAGAATATGTATGATCTCGTTTGGTCAGTGAATTATGAACTAAAGGAAAATACTAGTGTTTCAGGTTTAGCTTATTACCCATCTAAGTCATTTGTCTGGATTCTGACAGAAAAAGACAACTCTAAGAATCTTTTTTAAAAATCCCTATTTTATTTTTTTAAAAAATATATTTTTCTAATTACTTGAAAAGATAGCTTTTAACATTTGTTTTTGTAAGATTTTGAGTTCCAAATGTTTCCCCCTCCTTTATCTCTTCTCTCTACAAGACAATAAGCAATCTGATATAGGTTATACATGTACAATCATTTAAATCATATTATATTAGTCATGTTGTAAAAGAAATATCAGAACAAAAGGGAAAAACCATAAGAAAGAAAAAACAAAAAGATGAAAATAGTATGCTTTGATCCACATTTAGTCTCCATAGTTCTTTCTCTGTATGTGGATGGCATTTCCCATCCCAAGTCTATTGGAATTGTCTTGGATCACTGTATTGATGAAAAGAGCTAAGTCTATCATAGTTGATCATCACACAGTTTTGCTGTTACTGTGTATAATGTTCTTCTGGTTCTTCACTTAGGCTCAGGTCATATAAGCCTTTTTGAACTTTTCTGAAATCAACCTGCTCATCAATTTTTTAAAAAAAATTATTTTTAGGTTATACACATACATTCATTTTTTTACATATTTCCATATGCATCATGGTGAAATAGTAAAATCAAAGCAAAAGTGAAAAGCCAAGAGAAATAAAATACAGAAGAAAAAAGAATCGTGAAGATAGTATGCTTTGGTCTGCATTCAGTCTCCATAATTCTCTCTCTGGATGCAAGTGGCATTTTTCATCTGAAGTTATTAGAGTTGCCTTGGATAAAAGAATTACTGAAAAGAGTCAAGCCTATCATAGTTATCTTGTTGTATGCAATGTTATCTTGGTTCTTATTTAGCTCAGCATTGGTTCATGTAAATCATTCCAGGCTTTTCTAAAATCAACCTATCTGTAATTTATAGAACAATTCAGTCATTCCCCAATTGATGGGCGTCCACTCACTTTCCAATTCTTTGCTACCACAAAAAGAGCTGCTACAAACATTTTTGCACATGTGGATCCTTTTTCCTCTTTTGTGATTTCTTTGGGATACAGACTCAGTGGTGACATTGCTGGATCAAAGAGTACGCACAGTTTGATAACCCTTTGGTCATAGTTCCAAATTATTCTCCTGAATGGTTGCATCAGTTCACAACTCACCAACAATGCATGTTAGAACAACAAATGTCCCACTTTTCTCACGTATATATCTCCAATATATATTATTATATTTTCCTGTCATTTTAGCCAATCTGATAGATGTGAGGTGATACGTTAGAGTTGTTTTAATTTTCATTTCTCTAATTAATAGTGTTTATAGCACTTTTCTCATTTTTTTCTTAATATTATTTTTCCAAAGACATGCAAAGATAGTTTTCAACATTCTCCTTTGCAAAATCTTGTTTTCCAAATTTTTTCCCCTTTTCCCTTTCCTTCCCAAAGACAATAAGTAATTTGGTATAAGTTAAACATATGCAATTTTTCTAAACATATTTTTATATTTTGTATGTTATATACAAACATATTTTGTATTTACCACGCTATACTAGAAAAATTAGATCAAAAGGAAAAAAATGAGAAAAAAAAGTGAACCACTAATCAACAATAAAAAGGTGAAAATATTATGCTTTTATTCACATTCAATTTCCATTGTTCTCTCTCTGGATGCAGATGACTCTTTCCATCACAAGTCTATTGGAATTGTTTTGAATCATCTCATTATTGAAAGTCTATCACAGTTGATTATCACATTATCACATATTGTGTACAGTGTTCTCTTGGCTCTGTTCACTTCACTTAACATTAGTTCATGTAAGTTTTTTCAGACTTTTCTGAAAACAGCCTGCTCAATTTCCAATTCCTTGCCACTACAGAAATAGTTGCGACAAACATTTTTGCACATATGGGTCCTTTACCCTTTTTTATTGTCTTTTTATTATCTGGGTCTGTATACCCAGAAAAGACACTGATGGATCAAAGGGTATGCATAGTTTTATAGCCCATTGGACATAGTTCCAAATTGCTCTCCAGAATGCAACTCCACCAACAATGCATTAATATCCCAGTTTTCCCATGTCCCCTCTAACATTTATCATTATCTTTTCCTGTCATCTTAGTCAATTGGGTAGGAATGAAATGATACCTCTAGTTGTCTTAATTTGCATTTCTTTAATCAATAGTAATTTAGAGCATTTTTCATATGACTAGAAATGGCTTTAATTTCTTTATCTGAAAAGTGTCTGCTCATATCCTTTGACCATTTATCAACTGGTGAATGACTTGTATTCTTATAAATTTGACTCAATTTTCTATATATCTTAAAAATGAGACCTTTATCAGAAACACTGGCTGTAAAAATTGTTTCCCTTCCAACTTGGCTATATTGAGTTTGTTTGCACAATCCCTTTTTAACTTAATATAATCCAAATTATCCATTTTTGCATTTCATAATATTCTCTAGTTCTCCTTTGACCATAAATTCCTCCCTTCTCCAAAGATCTGACAGGTAAATTATCTTTTGCTCTTCTTATTTGCTTATAGTATCTCTCTTTATGTCCAAATCATGAACCCATTTCAACCTTATCTTGGTATAGGGTATGAAATGTTCTACTCTATGCCTACTTTCTGCCATACTATTTTCCAGTTTCCCCAACAATTTTTATCAAATAGTGATCTCCTATCCCAGAAGCTGAAGTCTTTGAGTTTATCAAACACTAGATTACTATAGTTATTGACTATTGTGTCTTGTATACCTAATCTATTCCATTGATCCACTTCTCTATTTCTTAGCCAGTACCAAATGGTTTTGATGACTGCCATTTTATAATATAATTTTAGGTCTGATATGACTGACTAGGCCATCTTCCTTTGCATATTTTTTCATTAATTCCCTTGATATTTTTGACCTTTTGTTCTTAGGACCAATCACCAGCAAGAGTTCTGTACTGTCACCAGTTATTAGTTGTGTCTAGAGTATTATTGTGCCTATAGAGAAAGAATTTGTCTTGGCAGTCATTCAACTTGGGCATGAATCATATCTAGAGGAGCAGTTTGAGGGTAAGAGGGAAAAAAATGATGAGAAATACAAATTAAAAGCAGGTAAAGATATGAGATATTTTGGTTGGTCAGGGACAACAGAAATCTAGAAAAACAATGATTCCTTAGGGAGCTTCTGAAGGGAACAGTGGTCAGAGATAGGGAAAAGAAATATGATCAGAAGTGAATGTTCAGTGTATGGGTGGGTAAGTTATATGATGGGATTTCAGATTGGAATCCTGGATGTGAGGATAAGAGAACCTGAGATGTTTAAAAGAAATAAATAGCTTGTTTTTACATTATACTTCCCAGTTGATAGGCCCTTCTGGGGTAAATAGTATAAGTATCCAGATTTTAAAAATGGGGAAACTAAGGTTCAGAAAAGCAAAATAATATTCATAGGGTCACACAGCTATAAGGGTCAGGTGGAGTAAATATCCAAAGGCAAGTGAATTGGTAATTAATTGAATTATGAAATTGGGCAGGTATGCCTGGCTTTTTTGGGTACTTACCAGGAAATCCTATGATGGCTGATGGAAATGAAGTGGCAGTTTAATAAGTCAGAGAAGGTATTAGTTCAAACAGACACAGAAAATAAACAGTGAAAAGGGTGATGGTGGATAGAGAGACAGATGACATGGAGACAGAGGATGGGTTGAGAAGGCAGACAGCAGTGGGGAATAAAATGGGAAGAAGAGGCAGAGATAATCACTCATGTAACTGGATTAGAATTGAGAGGACTTGAAAGCATGGACCCAATGGAGATGAAAGAATGTTCAGGATAGGGTGAAGAGCAGGCATCTAAGGTCTCATTTTTATAAGGTTTTTTTTTTTTTTTTCCTTTTAGGGAGGAGGAAACAGATAACTCTTATCTATGACATTTTGTTAGTTCATTAACATATCCAAATCATCTCACTTTAAAGCTAACAAGTCCAAAACCTCTCAAAGTTATCAGCACCATTTGGTGTTCTTTTGGTCTTATTGTGAATGACTGGAATTTATCTGAAATTTACATATTATAGGAACAAAGCACCCTGATTGCAGCGTCCACATGGCTTCCCCATATTCAGTAAATGTTACCAGGATGTGATTTTTGATTAACATATGATGCAATTTGTAAATTATACTCCTTTGATTTTGGGGACTATTTTTACATGTCTTCCAGGTTCTCTTTTGCTTCATTTTTTGGTCCCTTTATACTGGCTACTTATAAACTTACCATACTGACTAGAAGATGTGTGTGTGTGAGAGAAAGGGGGGTGAATAGGAGGGGGAAAAAGAGAATGGGGAGAGAGAAAAAATATCAGGGGGACCAGAACAAGATACAATTTTAATAGAGCAAGGAACCCTGATTGTGGGATGGATGGGATAGAAATGGATTGAGGATGAACTTGGTTTTCTCCTGTCTGGTAACCAATAAGTTCTATATTAGTAGGTAAAGGAGCTCAGTTCTAAATCATTAGAAATTCCCCATTTTCCATTGTGCTTCATTCCCAGAACAAAGTTATTTGTTTCTGTAGGAACTGGAGAAGATACTGCCCCATGGCAGTCCACCTACTCCCACATCCCTGATTATGTAGACTACCAAAAATCTATACCTTTCCCCTGCTTTTCTTCTTTTTTTCACTAGCCCAGAAAATATTTCCTGGGTCCCTTTCCCAGCTCTAACTTCCCCCTCCTAAGGTGAGACAGGTGGTTTTTCAGGCACCATGCCCTGAACATGATTCGTATATCTCTTCACAGAACATCTTTTTACCTATAAGAGCAATCATCAGTAGAATCCTTTCCTTTCCCCCATCTTTTCAAATTCTTTCTCTCTCCTCTTTACCTACTTCCTTGTAGGGAAGATCTTCCCTTATTGAGAGCCAGTCACCTCCTCATTACTTAAACTCTTGATATGCATGCCCATCACACATTCCCTTTTATACCCTGCTCATCTCCTCTTTTCATTAATTGGTCATGTAATAATGTAGTTCCACAAAAACATTCATTCACCTGTAGGTAATGCTACCAGATTCTGTTCATAATGCTGCATACCCACCTCTTTACTGTCACTTCCTTTACCCTTCTACCTTTATCTTTCACTCTTTGTGTACATTTAGAAAGAAATCTCTCATGGGTCTCTCTTTCTAGTGTTACTTTTTTGCTGTCCTTGGCTAACTAAATTATCCAATTCCCTACACTTCTGTTATCTGGTATGTTGTAATACTCAGGGAGAAACTGAGGCAGTATCACACATTGGAAATTAGGTAATACTTTGTTGATGTTAATTGAGAGTTCAGAATTCATAGCTACGGATCAGGACTGCTGGGACTCATGTCTCAAAGCATGCAGTCCAGTCCAGAGAGTTAGACTGACAGACATGTCAGCCAACTGAATAGTACAAAGTATTCAGCGCCCCATCGAGGGACATCATGCATCATATAGATTCTATAGCTCAGGGAGAAAGAACAGCTGAGAAATATCAGGGGTTCAAAAGAAACTATCAATTCAATTCTGACAGGTAGGGAGTGAGGGAAAGAAGAGTACTAAAGCTATAGTCTGGGTCATACAGATAAGGGGTATGTCGAGGCTGGCCATCTGGAGGTTTCATAACTCCTTTGGAATTATTTCTGAAGGTCAGGAAGTGGGGATTGCTATTTTTGGGCAGCACAATTAAGGAAAACTGAAACAGCAACTGAGGGAAACTGAGACAGGGAAACTGGCACAACAATGTTTGAAAAGAAAATAATCTCAGTTGAGTTTTCTTTCTAAGAATGTTTCAAACACTGGACCTTATCTTGGTATACAGTATGAGATGTAGGTCTATGTTGAGTTTATTCCAGTTTTCTCGGCAGTTTTTGTCAAATAGTAACTTCTTTTTCCCAGCTGGAGTCTGGATTTATCAAATAATAGATTGCTGTAGTCATTAACTACTGTGTCTTGTGTACATAATATATTCCCCTGACTTTCCACTTAACCTGACAAAGGCATAATAATAAAATCTTTGCTTCCTGATCTGGAGATTGTCAAAGCCTACAAATTCTTTTGAGATAGCTCGAGACACTGGTCTGAAACTCCAGCATATGTTTGGGGTTCAACTCTCACACTCCATGAGTTCTTGCAAAAAAAATGTGGGACTGCAGGATTCTGATATTCCTGAAGGGATAAAATTGGAGATTGCAGAACAAACTTTGAAGAACCCCCCTTTCCTCTGACACACACAAAGCCTAGTTGCCTACAAAGCAAGGAAGTTGAGATCTGGAAGAGATCTGGAGTAGGAATTTCATATGAGTGTATCAATAGAGGGAGATAGGGATGGGGAGAAATGGGGGCAGGATTTCCATTTTTCTCTGATCACTTTTTAGGGAAGTATGGGAGAGCAACTTGACTAGTTCCCTGTTGGCTGGGTGCCTGAAACATGAGAAATAAGAGGGAGATGAATCCATGCTTCAGTCATGGAAGAGAGCTGGGCTCAGCCTCCTAGTATCAGCATCAGCATCAGGTATTTGCCAGGTGATGAGGTTCAGTGATTCAGTTGACTCAGTTCATATCATAAACTGAGGATTAAGGACAAAGATGAGCAAAATTTGACCTGGGATTGAACATAAAGGCAGAAAAAAATATTGTTATACAGTCAAGCCATGAGATCATCCCATCCCAGTGATGGATCTAGGGAGTTTCTGCTCATTGTAGGCTCCCCTAGTGACCTAGTTCTGGTAGTGTTAGGATATTGGGGAGTGGATTGTGGTGTCAGGCTTAATCGGCACCCAGAGAGAGCACTGTGGGAACTGAGTGAGACCACAACATAGTATTTTCACTCTTTCTATTGTTGTTTACTTGCATTTTTTTTTTCTCATTTTTTTCCCTTTTTGATCTGATTTTTCTTGTGCAGCAAGATAATTGTGGAAAAGTATAAGAGAATTGCACATGTTAAACCATCTCCAAATCAAACATGGGCATTATTTGAGCATTTACTTGGGGTGAGGGGTGAAGTACCTTGTGGGCCTTCTCCTTAAGGGAGATAGGCACTCCAGCAGAATAAGATGAGGTTTTATATAGAGAAGGAAGAGTAAGAAAATGGGAAAATTGGCCAAATCAGGGAAATTGGACAGTTTCAGATACATTTGGACAATTTCAGATAAGATGGGCTTAGATGAGATATTCATGGGAAAGGTCCTTTTGTTCCAAAGATAAGAGTCTGAATATAATAGCTAAATATGCAAAGTAAAGGTTCTTTTGTGGAGTCAGGATATTGGGACCAGAGCAGAAGCTTAGATTCCATCAGTAGAAGCTTGTGATGTACATTAGTCCTTTGTCTCTTGTAATTTCTCCCCTTGCTATCTTCCTCACTTTACTTCCCCTCTCTATTTGCAAAAAGCCCTAGTCTCGCTATACTTTCACATTCCTGGCAGAACAAAAATGCCTTATTTTCCAGACCCCCCCAACTCTTTCTTACCAGCCAAGGCCCAAGTAATTCATTCCAAATACCATGCTTCATTTCAGTAAATTGTCTATTTGTGACCTCATGGACTAATTAATCCCATTTTTGTTTTCAATTTACTCAATAAATATTTATTAAGTACCTACTATGTGTAAAATACTGTTCTAGGAGAGGGGATAAAATCAAGGATGCCCTCAAGGAATTTATATTTGACTGAAGGATTCAGCAATTACATTTAGCACCTATACCCTGCCTCCCTTTCTCCTGTTCTTCATACAGAAATTGACCTGAACAGCTACCCTAAGTTCAAGGTTATCTATGGGTCCTTATGGTATAATTGTGTCTGATTCTTTATGATCTCATTTGGGGTTTTTCTTGGCAAAGGTAGTGGAATGGTTTGCCACATAAGTTCATTATACAGGTGAGTAAACTGAGGCAAACAGAATTAAGTGACTTGTCAGAGCTACACAGCTAGTAAATATCTGAGGCCAGTTTTGAATCAGGAAAATGAGATTTCTCACTTCAGGCCTGGAACTCTATCCACTGTACCATCTAGTTGCCCCTCTATCTATGGATCCACAATTACTCAAAACAATAGCTCCCAAATCCATATGACTTATTTCTTCTCTAGCAAGTTAGAGGATACAATTGGTTCAAAATAAAGGCTGAAGAGATTATCTGCAAGAGAAGTATATAGTTTTGCAGTCAGTCTGAAGGGTCAGCCCCAGTCGTACAGTATATCTAAAGGAAGGTTTGGAGATAGAGGAGAAATTATACTAGTGATAAATCCAAAACAAGAGCAGAGGAAGGATAAAATAATCAAGGAAGGCAAGGATTATAAAAGCAGGAGACTAGAAAAAATCAATCAAACCCAGGACGGATGATTAAGAAGGCAGTGGTCAGATCTAGGACTAAGTAAAAGAAGGAGAGATTGGAATGGGGAGGTCAGGATGGGGTGGGGTAAGTTATATCACAGGATTTAAGATTGGAATAGGGGGAGAGAGTGAGAAGTTAAAAAAAAAAAAACAGCTGGATTGTTTAATTGAGCAATTAAATTTGCTCATGTTTACATAGCGCTTCATAGTTTATAACTCTCGGGGCAGGTAGGTGGTGCAGTGGATAGAGCACCAGCCTGGAAATCAGGAGCACCTGAGTTCAAATCTGGCTCAGACACTTAACATTCCCTAGCTGTGTGACCCTGGGCAAGTTACTTAACCTCAGTTGCCTCAGCAAAAAAACAAACAAACAAACATAGTTTATAACTCTCCTATGATAACTAGTACAAATGATGAGGGCCTGATTAACTAGGTGGGGTTGGCATAGAAAGATTGAAGTACTGATAATATTATTCCTTGAGGCAAGCAGAGAAAGGCACTGATGGGGATCAGTTTAATCTTCTAGTCCCATACTCTATGGAGGTCTTGGATAGCTCCACCTTGCTGTGTCCAGTCAGAAATCCAAATTATGTCAAATCCCTGAGGTTAAATCTCCCTAAATCTCTCCATTGTTCCATGCCATCTTTGCTGAACCCCTTTGGGTAAGCCTGCCCTGGGTTGTGTCTTGTGCTCTTTCCCCTCCCCTTTCCCCCATGTCTCATGGTGTCTTTCTCCTTATACCTTTTAGAGTGCTATATCCTTCTATGAATTTTCCCTCTGTTAATTTAACCTGCCATTCAGTGGTAAACTCCTCCTTCATGAAGCATTTCCTTTCTCCCTGTTAATTGTGAGTTCCACTGGAGAACTTGTCTTTTCCCATTATTTTTTGTTAAAAACTCTTTCCTCTTCCAACTCTATTTTATATTTACCATTCCTGGTGCTTATTTTTACCTCTTCCTTTAGTCTGTAACCTCTTTTAAATACACCTATCTTTTGCCAAAGAGAATGGCCAATGTGAATTCTTTACGTGACCAAACCCCAACATTTGGTGCCTAAACATCAATTTCAACATTTGGTCCTGAACCCCAAACATATCACAAGTATCATTATCATTATGAGGGGATTGATTTTCCAATCCCCTCATCCCCAACCTGTGTGCCTTCATTTGTTTTTTTGTTTTTTTTCCTGCAGATAGGAACAGACTATATATATGTATATATATATTTTACAAATATTATCTTATTTAATTTCAAACTTTGAATCTTTCCTTCCTTCTATACTCCTTCCTTCCTGTATACTCCTGTGCCCTATACCTAGCCTATAAGAGATCATCTCCTGCTTTACCAAGAAAATGAAGATAATCTGTTGTAAACTCCCTTTTCTCTCTTTTTCCCCACCTCAAAGTCCCTCTAGATTATCCTTCATTATTCCCCTCTTTGCTCCTTCCTCTCAGAGTCCTTCTCACTGATAGGACTATATCTTCCTCTTGAGGAATGATACTCCTTCCTTTCTTCCTTCTCTGGGAACTGGCCCTTTAGTCATTATTTCTGTTTTTCTCATCTCAGTCTTTCTCTATGTTCAGCCCTTTTGCTTATAAACACACTTATGTCTCCCCCATCTTTAAAATACCTTTATTTTACCATGCTCCCTGTTCAAACTATCATTTTATAATTCTACTTTGTTTCACAGTAAAACTCTATGAAAAAAGAATCCAATTTCATGGTCAGATCCACTTTTTAATTCTTTGAAATCTGGCTTCTGACTCTATCACATCAATGAAACTTCTCTGCAAATTATCAGTCCTCTGGGTATCGGGTCACACATAAATAATCCCAGGTACAATGGACTGGCTAAAGCTGGTGGATCGCTACAGGTCAGGAGTTGTAGAGGGTGATGATCCATTGCTTATACTAAGTTCAACATTAATATGGTAAGAGCCAAGCAAGGGGACAGAGGAAGACCACCTGCTTGCTTAAGGAGGGGACAGATCAGACCAGATCAAACGTGGAAACAGTCAAAGCTGTGTAGATCAGCAGTGGGGATGGGGTTGGGAATAGCCCCTGTCTTTCTAATCTCAGAGGTTGGGGTGGGTTTTTAGAACAAAATAAAATATAGTTATCTCATTAATTCTCAATTTCTAAATCTTATTTTATTTTCTTAATTTTCATTCTCCTGGAATTCTCTAGTTGTTGTTAATCTCTCCTCCTGAATATTTTCTTGTCCCTAGGTTTCTTGATACTATTCTCTCCTCAGGATCCTTTCTGCTTGATCATTTCCTCTGAATTCCTTTGCTAGATTCACTGCCCATGTTCTGTTCCCTAATCATGTAGAGAAAGACTGTTTTTCTTTCTCTACATCCTCTCTCTTGGTGATCTCATCAATTCATGGAACTTTATTTTTTATTTCTATATATATGACTCCCAAATGTATCTATCTAGTCCTTATCTGTAAATCCCTAAAACCAAAGGGTGGATACTTTAGTGGAGGCTTGTGAGATATATTTTTAAATAGGTGTCAGCCCACAGAAAGCCTTTGAACCCAAGGCAGTTGTTCTGAGAACTTCATCTGGGAAAGGGGTACAAAGAGATTGCCACAAGAACTATATACTGTATTTTTTAGTAGAAAATAACCTTCTTGAGGGCAGAAAGTATTTGCTTTTTTCCTAATTTTTGTATACCAGTCACTAATGTTGGCCTTTGTACATAGTAGTTGCATATTAAATGCAAAAATTAAATATTTAAAGCAGAGGCAAGTAGATCATGAAATCTTCAGTAGATAATTATGACAAGAGAGAGATATGGTGGCTGGAACGAATGGTCAAGAAGAGGTGCAGAAAGAGGAATGTTGGAAAGAGAACTGAAGATCCAGAAAATAAGGGCTGGTTCTGGGAAGAACATGAAGTTATAAAGAGATAAGTGTTTCATATAGGTTGAGAGGGAGTATAAAGGGAAGAGAGAAGGGAAGAAATATTGGAAAAAGAAATCTGAAACCCCAAATGCATCAGAAACTATTAAGACTTAGATTATTTAAAATAACTGGAGAGTATATGTTTGGAATATTGCTGTGGTATAGGAAATGAAGAGTTGTACATTTAGAAAAATGTAGATATAAAAATGTATGTATATATTATAGATATCTATGTATGTGTATGTGAATATGTGTATATATGTATGTTTATGCCTGAATATAGAAATACAACTGTTCTTAATTGTAGCCTTGTTGGTGGTAAGGAGGAAAGGGGAAAAAAAGAATTATGTAAAAAGGCCACAGCAGAAGACAAAAGAAACCTACAAGGAAGCAAAGAAAAGATGGACAGCTCTGAACATAATTTGTGGAATTTATTATATAGACATACTTTCTTGAAATGGAAATATATTGTTTTATATTTTGAATCCTGTCTTATGTTCTGCTGTACTTGTGGCAATGTTTTTTTTTTCTATTTCAATTTTGTATTTAAGTTTTAAATAAATAAAAAAAGTAATTAAAAATGAAAAATGAAAAAAAAGAAGCTATTTAGACTATCAGGTCTCTGGGCAAAGTTTGCAATGGACATGAGAGTCCCTAGTTTGTCACTGGGACAGAACAATTTTCTGGTCTTGAAATATGTGGGACTTCCATCTTCACCCTCAATCCTTAGTTGCCATAGTGAAAAGTGACATTGACTCATTGAGTCACTGAATACCATTATCTTGTAAATTTTGGAGGCTGATTTTGATGCTGATGCTTGTGTTGAAGATAAGTTGCAGGTCCAGCTCTCTCCCAGGCCTGAGTAGGCCTGATCATGGACAGATATTTTTTGTACTTCCTATTATTTCAGTTATAAATGCTGGCATCTAATTATCCAATTAGCAGCTAGCCATGCTGTTATCACACCTTGTCCTAGAAACTGACCAGAAAAATAGATATCTTGATCCTAGTTTTCTTTATCTCACTCCATCTCTAAAACTTGTTCCCAAATGGAATTTCTGATTCTCCATTATTCTAGATCTATCCCAGATCCCAAACTCTACTTTCCAGCTATTCAAGTGTTCTCTGTTTCTCTGTGTTTGTCATTTTGCCTATCTAACTCTCTCTCTCTTTGAACCAAATATGATGAGATTAAGGTTCACACAATGTTCATACACCTTCCTTCTTACTCTCAACTGTAAAAGGTCTTTTTTTTGTCTCTTCATGGGATGTAATTATCCCATTTTACCTCCCCTTTCCTCTTCTTCCAGTACAATCCCTTTTCCACTCCTAATTTCTTTTTCATATTAGTATAGTAAAGTCAAATTATACATACACTCTTTAAATATACCCCTAACAAACATACAGTTCTCTAGAGTTAAGCATATAATTTTTCCACATAGGAATGTAAACACTTAGTTTTTTTTCTTCTTCTTCTTCTTCTTCTTCTTCTTCTTCTTCTTCTTCTTCTT
>JAJPUD010007040.1:79695-116197 GCA_023553655.1 Myrmecobius fasciatus
TTCTTCTTCTTCTTCTTCTTCTTCTTCTTCTTCTTCTTCTTCTTCTTTCTTCTTTCTTCTTTCTTCTTTCTTCTTCTTCCCTTTTTATGCTTCTCCTGAGTTCTGTACCTGAAGATCAAATTTTCTGTTCAGCTCTGGTCTTTCAATTAAAAATAAATGAAAATCCCTTATTTCATTAAATATCCATCTTTTCCCCTGAAAGATAATGTTTAATTTTGCTGGATAGTTGATTTTTGGCTGCAGTCCAAGCTCCTTTGTCCTCCAGAATATTATATTCCAGGCTCTTTTATCCTTTAAAGTGGAAGCTGCTAGATCTTGGGTTGATTGTGGTTTCTCAATATTTGAATTGTTTCTTTCTGGCTGCTTGCAATATTTTCTCCTTGAACTGATTATTCTAGAATTGAACTACAATATTCCTTGGGTTTTCATTTTGGGATCTCTTTCAGGAGGTGATCAGTAGATTCTTTCAATGGCTATTTTATCCTCTGGTTCTAGGATATCAGGGCAGTTTTCCTTGATGATTTCGAAAGATGTCTTTTTTTTTTTCATTGTGGTTTTCAAGGAGTCCGATAATTTTAAGATTATCTCCCCTGGATCTGTTTTCCAGGTCAGTTGTTTTTCAGATGAAGTATTTTACATTTTCTTCTATTCTTCATTTTTTGGTTATGTTTGATTGATTCTTGATGTCTCATTGAGTCATTCATTTCCATTTGTTCAATTCTAATTTTTAGTGAATTATTTTCTCCAGTTAGTTTTTTTAATCTCCTTTTGCATTTGACCAGTTGAATTTTTAAATGAGTTATTTTTCTCATTGGATTTTTTTTCCATTTCACAAATTCTGTTTTTCAAGGAGTTGTTTTTTTTCCCGTTTCACCAAAACTAATTTTTTTTTAGTTTTATTTTATTTGCATAACATATGTGTGGGTAATTCTTCAACAATAACCCTTACATAGCTTTCAGTTACAAATTTTTCCCCCCAATTCCCCACCCCTCCCCTAGATGGCAGGATATCCACTACATGTTAATTATGTTAAAATATCACCAAAACTAATTTTTAAGAAATTGTTTTCTTCAGACAATTTCTGTTTCTTTCCCAAAGCTCTCATTTCCCTATTTTTTCTTCTGACTCTCTTTTAAGATACTTTTTGAATTCTTCCAAGAGAGCTTTTTGAGTTGGAGACCAACTCATAGCACTTTTGAGGCTTCATCTGTAGTCATTTTGCTCTTAGTGTCCTTGGGGCTTGAGCTCTGTTCTTCCCTGTCTCCATAATAACTATCTATGATCAGAGTTCTTTTTTTTTTTTTGCTCATTTTTAAAGGTTGGGGTCTATTTTTAGAGCAAAGGGGAGATTATCCCAAGCTTCCTCTACAGGTGACAGTGGCTGCTGCCCCAGGGCTGGTGCTGCTGAGTTCCTTCACCTGCTGGGTGGGTGTAGACAAGTCCCACTTATTATATTGGGATTTGAAGCCTCACTATTTGCCTTTTGTAGTTGCACTGGATGTCTCACAGCTAGTCTGCTAATCCATTGACTTCTGAACCAGGACAGAGTAGCCAAAGCTGCTGTAGTTTGACTAAGAGCCTCGCAGTAGATTCCCCTGGCATACAGAGGCCTCTCTGGGCCTGGGCCTCCCTGTGCTGCATCTGCATTGGGCTGAGTCCCACCCCCTGCCAACTGAGACTGATCTTTTCTGAAATTCTTCTAAAATATCTTCTGATGGAAATTTTTTTTTATTTTTTATTTATTTATTTATTTTTTGCTGAGGCAATTGGGGTTAAGTGACTTGCCCAGGGTCACACAGCTAGGGAATGTTAAGTGTCTGAGATTAGATTTGAACTCAAGTCTTCCTGACTTAAGGGCTGGTGCTCTATCCACTGCGCCACCTAGCTGCCCCTTTCTGATGGAAATTTGTTACACTCCAAATATTTGTAAATTCTGTCACTCCAAAATTAGTTCAGAGGCTTAATCTCGTGTTGATTTTGAGGGAAACAAAGAAAAGCTCAGACAGAGACTGTCTACTCTCTGCCATCTTGGCTCTGCCCCCACCCCTGACTCTTTTTCTTTGTCAGTCTCTCTTTTTCTTCTATCAACTACCCCAAGAACCTTATTTCTACAATGATGATTTCTCATGCCCCTAGACCAGATCTACTGCTAGACTCCATGTGCTGGAGACAGATGATGTAACACATTCCTTTACTCCCCATTGGCTGAATAATATCCTTCCAAGATAGTATGGAAGAGTTTTTTCAAAACAGCTTCCTCTTTCTGCATTTAATTTTGATTTTGAGGTTTTTATGCCCTAATACATGGTCAATTTTTGTACAGGTTCCATGAACCGCCAAGAAAAAAGTAAACTCCTTTCTGTCTCCATTCAATTTTCTCCAAAGATCTATCATACCCAACTTTTCTAACATTCCCAAATAGCTTCCTCAAAGATAATTCTACAATCTGTAAAATTTTCACCAATTCAAGGAAGCTTAGGATCCACAAACCCTTCCTTGCAACTGAAAGAGAACTACTCTGTTCCTCCATTCCTGATTGGGGTTAGAGGTTTTGTGGATCCATGACTAAGGGATAAGTCCTGAGGAACAGTTTAAGAAAGATGAGTTGGGATATGCATAAGAATATTAGGGTGAGATAAAAGGACTCAGGTACACATTGATATAGCTATCACAAAGACTCATGATATTAAACCTGATTGAGGCAGACCTGGGCATGGACCTTTCTCAGGGTTTTCTTCTCTGGAACCTATTATAAGCTCTTAGCCAGAACAGACCCAAACACTAACTGTAAACCTTTAAGAGACAATGAAAATTCAGAATTCTATCTTCAGCACTTTTTGTATTGGGATTCCTCATTCCTCATTTGATCTTGCTGCACACACTTGTCATAATAACTATGCTGGGTTCTGTATGATTAAGAAAATTTATGGTTCAGATTTAAAACCATAATAAGGCACACTTAAAAAGAAGATAGATGTTTTATTGATTTATAAAAAAGGCAAATGCATAGTCAATTTGCAATGACAACAATAATAGCTAATAAGCTCTAATATGAAGATAATTATAGCAGTACTAATGTAAATGTAAAAAGTAGTAGAAAATACACCAATTTGGGGGAGTACCAACTCCTGAGTTTTTTAGCTCTCAATTCCAGCTCTCGAAAGTCCTCAGTGAGAAAGTCCTATGCAGAAAATCTCCCTGGGTAACATTTGAAAGCTAATAAGGTTATCATGATCATTTAAATATTAGTTGGAACAAAAAAGGTACTGTGTCCAGGGATTGTGTTATGATTCCTCACCTGGGTCTGGCCTAAGTCCAAGTGATACATGGCTCCTTTAATGGTCAATATGTTTTCCAGGAACTTGGCCAAGTTTCTGCAAAACATTTGAGGGGAGCAATTGGGAGGTTGGCCAAACTCCTACCTCATAATCTTTTTTGGGTTACAGCCCACCTTCCCTGTTTCTCAGTTCTGAGGAATTTTAATGGGATTGGTGTTCAAATATGTTCAAAAATGTTTTCTTTAGGCATGGGAGTCACTCAGAAGATATGACAGTTTACGGGCTGGGCTTGTAGAAAGACTTGGAAGAAATTCTAATACATATTAACAATTCAGGCTCCCACCTAGATGGAGGAACCTTACAATGGGCATAAGAAAAGTTGGGAGGGACACATGTGGAGGAGGCTAATATTGCATAACTATATATATATATATACATATATATACATACATATATACATACACACACATATATATGTGTGCTGCATAAGTTTAGAAAACTTTGATATTCAGAAAAACATGTGAACAGAGGACATGGGGAGGCAGTGAAGAAAAATTTTAGAATGACAGACACGCATGAGAAACTGGCTCCATGCTTTCCTTGAACTTACTGGAAATTCTAGAGACTTCTGAAAATTATCTTTCTCTGGATGACATCTCTGTCTCTCTTCTCTGTATCTGTCTCTGTCTCTCTGTCTCTGTCTGTCTGTCTCTCTCCCTTTCCCCCTTTCCCTGTCTCTTTCTTCCTTTCTCTCTGTCTCTCTTTCTCTCCCTTTCCCCCTTTCCCCTCCCTCTTCCCTTCCTCCCCTACCTCTATATCTGTCTCTCTCCTTGTCATTCCTTATAATACCATTGGGGTTACTCTCCCCTCCAAATATTTGTGGTCTAGGGAATGACAGCTCCACAAAAAGCTTCTTTTCTTGATAGTTTTTGTTTAATATAAAAATTTCTACCAAATTATATGAGAAAACATTTTTTAAACATTTTTTCTTTTTAAAATTCAACTAAATGCAAAATAAGAAAAAAAAAACAGAACAGAAAGAGAAAGAAAAGGAAAATAAAAACAAAACAAAGCATTGTCATGTGCCCACCAGAACAACAGGGAGGATTCAAAATATATAACAATAAATTTCCATTTCAAGAAAGCATATACAGAAGAAATTACATTTATATGTATCATCTTTTCTTTTCTTCCTTGTAGGTTATTCTTTTGTTTTCTCCCGTGCACTTTTTACTTTATTCTTTCCCCCTCTTTCATCCCTTCACCTTCCCCAAGCAGGCTATAGTTAAGCATGGATATATTTATATATACATAAATATACCCTCCCTCTATACATATATGTGTGTATATATATACACACTTAAACATATACATATATGTATATATATACATAATCTAGATACACACATACATATACCTACATGCATCTATAACAATATTAATATTGCTGATGTAATATAGATTTCTTTCTTAAATGAATCTTTGTTTGACTTTGTCTAAGATCAGTGATTACTAGCCCTACTTTTTTAAAAACAAATTTTATTCCTGATCACATCGTGTTTGTGTATATCTCTTATTTCTTATCCCTATTTTAATTCTGTTCCTTTACTTGTCTTGCTACTACTTAACCTCATCCACCCATGGATCCCTCCCTGTCTTCTCCCCTGACTCTTTCCTTCCCTCTTTATCCCATTTTCATTTTATTTTTTTTAATGAGAAGTATTGGTATAAGCACCTTTAATCCTGGGTTTGCAGGGATGGTGCCTGTAGCTTCACTTCAGCTCTCCCCTCTGACATAGAACCCCAGATTAAAAGCTCCACTCTCCTGCAAGTGCTGGCAGTCAGTAGCATCTCTGTCCCACTGCTTTTGCACTCACCAGGTGTGCTGGTTCCTTCTTACCCAGGGCAGAGTTTTGGCAGAATAGGTCTGGTATTTCTTATCAGCAGAGGTTCCCTCAGTATTCTTAGACTCAAATCCCTGACTTGGCACACTGTCCAGGAGGTGAAAGTTCTTATGGTTCTGACTGCAGCTCCAGAAAAACTCAGCTAAAACTTAGCTACCCTCAGGTTCCCCAATTGCTGTTTCTGTAAAGCTAACCTGGAGGTGTTTGCAGTTCACACTGGTTAAACTCCATCCTGGGGTCTTTCTTTGGGTCTTCTCTGGTTGACCCAGGAGGACCCCTGTTCTACTCCAAGTCTTCTTTGTTTTTCAATAGTCTATGTTCACCCTGAGGTGCAAATTTGATCCCTTTGTGGGCAAAATTTGGAGCACTTTTCTCACCTACTCTTCCATCTTTCCAGAATCCTCCCTCATTTAAAAAAACATTTTTCAAAAAATTTTGAATTCTAAATTCTATCATTCCCTTTCTTCTTCCTCTTACCCTCTCTTCCTGAGATGGCAAGCAGTATAATAGCTCATACATGTACAATTATGCAAAATTTTTTCCATATTAGTTATTAGTTCTTTGGGGTAGTCTTGCATCATTTTATTGCTGAGAATTGTCAAGTCATTCACAGTGCTTCATTGTACAACATTGTTTTTTAATTTTATTTTATTTTTTACTATGTACAACATTCTTCTAGTTCTGCTCACTTCACTTTGCATCAGTTTATGTAAGTCTTTTCAGGTTTTTCTGAAATCATCCTGCTTCTCATTTTTTTATATCACAATGACATTTTGTAACAATCAGATACCAGAGATTGTTTGGCCATTCCCCAATTTAGGGATATCTCTTTTATGTCCAATTCTTAGCCACAGCAAAAAGAATTGCTATAGATATTTTTTTGGTACAGATAAGTCTTTCCTTCTTTTTTAAGTCTTTGAGATATAAACTTAACAGGAATATTGCTGAATTAAAAAATATGCAAAGTTTTATAGCTCTTTAAAGCATAATTCTAAATTCTTCTCTAGAATGGTTGGTTCCTGATTATTTATAAAATGGGAGGGAAAGCCCAAGCTGATATTTGTCTGCTTGGTTTCTTTCCCCCAAATTCTGCTTACAGAAAAGATTATAATAAATAGCAAATAATGAATAAGCCCACTTATCCAAGAATAAGAGTAAACAGAAATTAGATTAAAATATTACAGAAAATACCAAGAGTATTTACTCTTTTCATCTGGAAGTCAGTTATGTTTTTAACTCAAAGAAGGAATGAGCAAACAATTTGTTTCATTTAGGGCAGGTTTACTTTAAGTAGAATCTAGAATTTCAAGCAAGTCCAGAGTCAAAAGGAGACTGACCTTCCATATATAAATGTCATTCTAATGTTTTTCTTCATTAACACCCTGAAGTCTCTTCTGTTCATTATTTTCTCTGAATAATGCCTCTAAAGCCTCTAATGTTAAGTGAGATGTCTAAAAGTCAAATGGGCACATTTGTATTTAGCATTTTTTGTGTCAACCAAGACACATAAGAGGAGCAACTAAGATAAAATTTATAAAGCACTTTGCAAATTTTAAATCTATAAATGATATTATTATGATTGTATTCTTAACACACAAAATTACTTCAACTGATAAAGTGAACTCTTTTTAGCTCAAGTGGAGAATTTTCCATTTATCTCTATTAAATTAAATCTGATTCCATTTAATTCTTCTATGTTTCTGACCTTCAACTAACTTTTTGGATCCTGGCTCTGTCATCCAATATATTAGCTATGTCTCCCAGTTTCAAATTATCTGAAAAAAATCGCTTTGCATGCCTTCTATATCTTTATCCAAAGCAATGATGAAACTTTGAATAGAATAAGACCAAGGACAGATTCCTGGCATATTCAGTTAGGAAATTTCCTCCAGTCTGACATTTATCCTTTAAGGACTAATCTTTGAACCCCAGCCATTCAACCATTTGCAAATCCAACAACATTATCATCTAGTTTATATCTATCCATTTTCTCACCAAGGGTAACATTAGAAACTTTGTCAGATTGTTTGAATCCGGGTTTAATACATCTACAAAATTCTACCAATCCATTAGTTTGGTTATAGTGTCAAAAAAGGAAGGTTCATCTGGTATGACCTATTTTTGATGAGGCCTTCATGGCCTTTACATAATCACTCTTCCTTTTAGGAGGTTCACAAATCATATTTTATTTTTTATTTTTTTAAATTTTATTTTATATCGTGCTTTATTTTATAATGTGTTTTAAATTTTTCCTGGGAGTCAAAGCAAAATTCACTGAACCCTAGATTGCATACTCATCCATATTTCTTTTTTTTAAAAACATTGGATTCCTTGTTCTTCTCCAGGTTTATGGGACCCACTACAGTAATTAGGATTCTCACTGATCTACACTCAGCTTCAGTACCCTAACATTTTGTAATAGTCCAGGCAAGACATGACCTCTAGGGCCCTTTCCTTCCCTGATATTCTGTGATCATTTTTTTCTTCAGGGGAAAAACATTTAAGTATTAGAATAGACCCTGAAAAAGGAACCTCTGCCTGGGAACTGATGATGCACTTCATTCCCAATACTAATTGACTGTCCCAATTCTGAGGTTGTCCAACCATTGGACAGCCAGGAGAAATTGCAAATTCTTAGTCTGAGAGGGGGCTAGTTTTTATGAAGTGATGCTTCATGACTGTTATAACTCTATAGGTCCCTGGGCCTCATGCTTCCCCTAAGATGGTGTGTCTTGCTCACCAGGGCTATCTGGACAGAGTTTCTATCTATGACCCTCCTGATGTTGAATTCTCAGGTGGTTGCAGGCAGACACAGCCCAGGTAAGTACAGAACAGCAGCTTCCCAGAAAGCCCAGGTGGGAGCCCAATAGGAACACTCTTCTCTCTAGGCTCAAACCAAAGGGCGGGATGGTCTTCAGTTAGATGGTCAGTAGGGAAACCTGGTTTTCAGGCTCCCATCTCAAATCACTTTTTTTTTTTTTTTTTTGCTGAGGCAATTGGGGTTAAGTGACTTGCCCAGAGTCACACAGCTAGGAAGTGTTAAGTGTCTGAGACCAGATTTGAACTCAGGTCTTCCTGACTTCAGGGCTGGTGCTCTATCCACTGTGCCATCTAGCTGCCCCTCAAATCACTTTTCTTTTGGCTCTTGTTTCCTTTCTCCCTTTTCCTCAGGGTTCAGGGACTTAATGCAGCCCCCTCTAGGAGTTGAGGACTCCAGTCAGTTTATCAATAATGTTATCACACACCTATTATCAGTTGGGCACTGTGCTAATGCTAAGGACAGAAAGAAGGGCAAAGGACAGTCCCTCAAGTTACTCACAAGATAATGGCGGAGGCAACAAGCAAATAACTCTGTAAAAAAAGATATATACAGGACAAATGGGACATATTCACCAGAGGGAAGATACTACCATCAAGGGAGATCAGGAAAGGAGGGGAAGGTGGGATTAGTGCTGATACTTAAAGTTCACCTGGGAAGTTAGGAGGCAGAAGTGAGGAGGAAGAGTGTTCTGAGCAGGGAACAGCCAGAGTGCCCAGAGTGTAAGAAGGAGAACTTTAAGGGAGGAAGAGCAAGAAGGTCTTGGATAGCAGAATTGGGGGTGGGGGTAGGGCTGGGAATGTAGCATTTAAGAAGGGTGAAAAGGTAGGAGGGGGCAGGTTGTGAAGGGCCTTGAAGGCCAAGCAGAGATTTTGTATTTGATCCAGGAGGTGAGAAGGAGTCACTGGAGATTTTTAATTAGGAGGTGACATGGTCAGAGCTAGCCAAGTCTGCCACTCTCATCTAAACTTTCTTGTCCCACTGAACATCTTCACAGAGTCTGCCTGAGCTGCTGGAAAAGTTTCAATTTGACTTTTACTGGGGGAGGAATGGTAGAATTTCCTGGATTAATTTCCCAGATATTTTTGTGGCCATAAATAAAGCTAGAGTTGGGATCACTCCTGGTTTTCATGGATAACATCATGTTGTAGTAGGGGAAGTTTTACCCATTTATTACTTTGAGGATGGTTAGAGGCAAATACTGGGCTGGAGAGACCAAGGAGACCCAAGCTGGCTTGTCTCCTTTCTTTACGATTCCTTGTCAATGGGCTGAAAAAAGAGGTGTAAATCCAATGTCCCTTACTCCTTCACTCCCCCAGACCAGGCAGGGCTTGCCATGTCTGACCCTCATCTTTCAGTGTCCTTTCCGGTCTCCCCACTACTGCTGTTTTCCCTGAAGAAGAGCAAAGGACTTCTGCCATGACACAACAGGAGTGGAAGATCCCTTGTCCTGAGTAGAAAGGGAGCCCTCTGAAATAGGACACAATCTTCTTCCAGCCAATATAAATATTGTAGGGGAGTAGATAAGAACCCCCTCTGAGATTGTCCCTATTATTCCTCCTCTTGCCAGGTCTGACACCTGGAATGGCCAGTCACACCTCTCTGGGTCCTGATCTGCCCTAGAGCCTTCCTCAAGGAATCTGAACCCCTTTTAGCTTTGTCACCTGCCCTGCCTCTGGGGGAAAGGAGGCCAGGAGTAATATCTATTCTTCATTGCTGGGCAAGAATGAAGGGACCTTCAAGAGATAGTCTGTCAGTGCCTGAGGTAGGGAAACCCAAGGGCAGGGGGATCTCCCAGTCCTAGCAGGGTGATGGCTGCTTAACCCAGTTGACAACTCCAGAATGTCAGTCACAGGTGCACTGAGCAGATTCTACTCGAATATGGACAATTATCCAATCTACATCATATTTAAGTAGCCTTCTAGCCTTTGAAGGTAGTCAAAGTTTTATTATGCATTTAATATATGCTCAGCATTGTGTTAACTTTGGGGATACAAAGAAAGAAAATTTCCTGGGGATGACAATGTGAAAACAATTGTATACACAGAAGTTACATTCAGGACAATTTGAAAATAATGAACAGAATAAAGGCACTAAATTAAGGGGGATTGTAGAAGGCTTTCTGTAGAACTATCCTCCTCCTCATTCTCCTCCTCCTCCTTCCTAAACTGTGTGTCTTGATTCCATATTTGGTGTTGTGTCCGAATGAGGTTGTGAAATGATCATTATCAATAAATGTTTAATTTGTATAACTACTTCATATACCTATAATGAAATCAAGTTTCCTAATTTGAAATAAACGTGACAAATTCACAACGGCCATTCTCTTTGCCAAAGGTAAGTTAATTTAGGAGAATATATTACAGACAAAATGAAGAGGTCAAATAAGCATCAGGAGTAGTAAATATGAAATTGGTAGAGTAATATGGTTATCAAAGAAAGGAGTTTGGAAGAATTCATTAAAGGAATAGGGCATGAGGCTTGTCTATGCCATTTACTGGCAGGTTAGATCCATAGAGGAGCTTAACAGACCAATCAGAGTTAGCTATAGTAAAGAGAAAGATGCTAAAGGGAAAATACTGTAAGGGAGGGAGTATCTCATACTGGACTTAATCCTGGAAAGAATTTACCAAAGATCTTCATCATGAGTAGACCTTTTATAGGGGAAATATAACCTTGGGGGTTTCTCAAAGGGGGAGGAGAAATACCAGGGAAGCAAAAGGGATAAAAGATAAGCCAAACGAAATACTCTGGCAGGTCAAGTCCCAGACCTGTCTAAAGATATACTAATCAACATTTCAAAGGGTGTTTAAAGATGCCCAGAGGTTTGAGGGTTAGACAATGGAGGTTGATAAAGAGCTCCATTCTCACATTCTATACAAACTTCACAGTCTGGGACTTGGTAGCACTTTTAATTCTAGAAACATGAGTCCAGCTGGGGAGCCCTTCCAGTTTGATTGACATTGGAGTAGTCATATTGATCTTATATGGTCCTTTCTACTTTATATCCAGAGGCTTAGCACCTTGAACCTTCCAAGATTTCAAGTACACCATGTCCCCTGGATTTACAGGGGTGACAGTCTGAGCATGATGTGGTTTTAGGGAGATGTTCCTTTGCATATTCAGAAAGGGCCTTCTGGACTGCACCGAGCTGTGTGGCTAACTGAGTGGCCAGATGGTGTTCTGGATCTACAAGAATGTCAGAGGTTAAGAAGGGCCTCCCATACAGAAGCTCAAAGCGGCTCAGCTTAATGTTCTCTTGAAGTGCAATGTGGACTCTAAGAAGCCCTAATGGGAGAGTCTTCACCCAATCCTCTCAAGTCTCTAAGCAGTTTCACAAGGATTTGCTTGAGGGTGTGATTCAAGCCTGAGGACTCCAGGCAGAGTGGAGGTGGTAGGTGATTTTAAGTGCCATGGCCACATTTTGGGTTACCTGAGAAATGAAGGCTGAACCATAGTAGCTCTGTAAGGAGCTAGGTATGCCAAAGTGAGGTATGATCTCTTTTAGCAAGCATTTTGCTACCTTCTGAGCCTTCTCAGTCCTGCAGGGAAAAGCTTCTACCCAATTAATAAAGGTGTCAACAAAGACCAAAGCAACTTGAAACTTCTACAAGGGGGACATATGTGTAGTCTATTTGCCAATCTTCCCCTGGTATGTGCCCCTTCTCTGAACAGGCTTCAGGAGGAGGGGTTTTAACAGCTTCTTCAGGATTTACTTGGGCACAAACTGGGCAAGCCTGGCAGACCTATCTAATTGTTTCTCCCAACATTTCACAAGGAGAGCATTTTTTTCCAAGTGAGTAGCTTAGTGTAGGCCAAAAAGAAGTTTCCACTGGTTTGTCTATGGGATTAGAAAATGGCCTAAGGATGTTTAAAGCCACCCAGAAGGAGAAAGGGTGTATTCCCTTTCTTTAGCAAGAGCTTGTTCCTGGGAGCTACATGGAAGGGTTTAAAAGTCAGAGATGTAGGGAATTAAAGGTACCATGGTCAGGGGCAAACAGGCAGCAGCATGGACATCTGAATCTGCAAGCCTGTTTCTCATGGCTTAAAGTGAATCTCCCTTCTGGTATTCTTTACAAAACAGAACAGAAATCTCTCTAGTTCTGTGAACAGCTTGCAATAATTGTAGAATTTCCCTTGCATACTTATTAGGAGAATTTTTTGTTGTTAAAAATCTCCTTTCTTTCCATATAGCCCCATGAGTGTGCAAAACATGAAAAGCATATTTGGAGTCAGTATAGATGTTCACTCTTATTTTTTCCCCATTTCCAAAGACCTAGTGAGGGCAAGGATTTCCCCTTTCTGGGCAGAGGTCCTGAGGGCAGTGGCTTAGCCTCCAAGATGCTATGAAGGGTCACCATAGAATAATCTGCCTTCCTTCCCCCATTTTCAGGAAAACTGGACCCATCTGAAAACCATTCACTATCTGGGTTGTCAAGAGGAAGATCACTCAAGTCAGGTCGACTGAAGTAGACAGAATCTAAAGCTTCCTCACAATTATGAATAATGTCATAAGTGTTGTCAGGGAGCAGGGTGGCAGAGTTGAGAGTATGGCACACCTGGAGAGTAAAGTTGGGGGTGTCTAGCAGGAGAGCCTGATATTTGGTAAACCTCCCATTAAGCAGGCTGCTGATGACTTTTGGCAACAACAGGTTGGGGAGTTAGAACCTCCAATGATTGGCCTAGGGTGAGCTTGGAGGCTTTCTCAATTAGAAGGGCTATGGCAGCTACTGCTCTAAGGTAGAAAGGCCATCCTAGGGATACTGAATCAAGTTTATTTGAGAAGGAGGAAACGAGCCTGGGTGTGGGTCCCAGAGACTAAGTCAAGACCCCTAGGCCTGTCTTTCAACAACACATAGAGTAAAAGGCTTTTCTATGTTAGATAGGACTAGGGCAGGGGCAGAGGTCAGTTTAGCTTTCAGAGTCTTATAAAATCTTGGCTTGATCAGGGCCCCATTTGAGGGGAAGTGTGTCAGGCCTTGAATAGAATCACAGAGGGGCTTGGCAATAATACCAAAGTTAAGTGTCCTGATTCTACAAAATCCAGCCATGCCCAGGAAAGTATGAAGCTGTTTCTTAAAGGCAGGTTCAGGGAGAGATAAGATCATCTGCTTCCTTTCCTACTTTGAGAGAATAGGAGATGGAAAGTAATTCATGGGCCAGATATTTAACAGATGACAGGAAATGTGGGCTTGGATAAAGAAGTCTTATAACCCCTGGAGGCCAGAAAGTTAAGGATTTTTATGGCAGTAGCCATCTACAGTTGGACTGCAGATCTAGATATCATTTATCCACATACTGGATAAAACTGCTATTAAGCAGCTTCAAATCTCTTAAATCTTTAGCCAATACCAGTCCAAATATGTGTGGGCTATCCCAGAAGTTGTTAGTTGATGGGAATGTTTTCCTGGTTTTGTCCATTCAAAGGCAAAAAGAAATTATAAGTCTTTATGCAATGGCATGCAAAAGAAAGCATCTTTAAGATCTAAAGTAGAAAATCATTGTGTGTCCCCTGAGATGTGAGTGAGAATGGTATAGGGATTAGGCACAATGGGGGGAATTGGAATTACTGCCTCATTAACCACTCTGAGAAATCCTGTACTATATGAAACTCCCTATTCAATTTCCTAATGCGGAGGATGGGTGTATTACAGGGAGACTCACAAGGAACCAAAAGCTCATGCTTAAAAAATTTCTCAATCAAGGCTTGTAATTCTTCCCTGGCCTCTGCCTTTATTGAGTACTGGCGTCTATGAAGGAACACATTAGGATCCTGTAGATGCACTAAAGCTGGGATGGCATGAGTAGCCCACTCAGGGATTCCTTGGTCCCAGACAGAGGAATCAACTTCCTCCCAGATTTCAGAGGAAATATGAAAGGGCTTGGAGAGAAGCACAAAAAGTTCGCCTTGAGGTCTGGGAAGGGAAAATTGGGTCCCCAATTTCTCTATTAAGCCATGCCCCAACAAGGGGGCAGGACAAGAGGAGATGATAAGAAAGAAGTGTTTGAATAACAGGTCACCAAACTGGCAAGGCAGAGGGAAATTGTCTCAAAACAATTCCTAAGTTTTCCTTCAATATTTATCACCCCATGAGGGAAGGGGCAGGTAAGGCCAGAGTGCCAGAACAGGACAGAAAATGAAACCCTGTATAAGAACGGATTACCTGCCACATTCAAAGTTACCCTGGGTTTGGCCATTGTGATGGAGTAAGAAGGAGCTTGGCCAGACCCTGGGCACTGTAACTCTCGGTCCTGAGGATATTGGGAGGAGGCTGCTCAATCCATCTGTGAGTAGTCTCTCTTCCAGTGCCCCTCCTGATTACACTTGGGGCAAGGGTCTGGGAATTTCCTCTGATGACAGGTGCAAGACCAATGTCCCCATCATGATATCTGAGACGAATTCCCACGGCTCCTGGATATGGCAGCAGCTAAAAAATGAACCTGTTCCTTGTTTCTTGCCCTGGCCTTGTACTCTTGCTCTTCTGCTGTTTGATTCCTATTATTAAAAACTCCAAAGGCTGTTTCCAACAGCTGAGTCTGGGAAGTTTGAGGATGCATGGCTAGCTTGTGCAGCTTCCTCCAAACGTCTGGAGCAGACTGATTAATAAAATACATGCTGAGGACAGTGGTCCCCTCTGGAGAAGTAGGGCCCAGGTTAGTGTATTTCTTTAGAGCCTCTACAAGGGGCTTCTGAAAGGGCAGGATTTTCCTTAGCTCTTTGGGTAACTTCCCTAAGTCTGCCACAATTAACCTTCATATTTCCCCTCTTCATACCTTTGGTGAGGCAGGTTAGAAAATGATCCCTTCTCTCTCTATCGCTGCTTCCCTCTTAGTAATCCCATCTGGGGTCTGAGACAGGATGCAGCCTATCACCCCCAAGTTTCTGGGCTAGATCCCAGATTCTCTTTTTCTCCTCTATGGTACAAGAGGAGATAATGATATTAGCATCTTTCTAGGAAAGATCAAATTGGAGGGAGATGACTTTAAATCTCTCAGTATATTTAGTGAAGTCCTCAGAGTAATGGCCAAGTTTTTCCTTAATCTGGGAAAGGTCTGACATTGAAAAAATGTCATTGAAAAATGACATTGAAAAAAGTACATGCACCCTGAGTGTTCCATCCTGAGAGTCTGCTATTTTTCTCAATGGGCAGAATTTAGAAGGGGGAGTTAAATCAGGATTCTGAGGGAGTCCTGCTCTTTGTATGGGAGGGACTGAGGAATGGGGGCTGGAAAGTTCCAAAATCTTATTCAGAAAGTGAGGGGGACTGAGCTGAAGAAATATTGCTGGACATAAGGTCCTGATTTTGATAAGGGATTGATTCCAGAAGGGATTCTTGGGTCTCTTGATAAGGATTGCTTGAGGGGGCAGAGAAGGAATTCTGTGTCCCTGGAGGAATGGAAAGGAGGGGATCATCTAGAAGGTCAGTTCTATTTTCAATTTCCCTCCAAAAAATTTTGCCAGTAGCATCCTGCAGTGTTGTCTTAATTTAGGATTTTGGGACAAGGCCATAAAGGTTTGGACATAGGGAACTTCAGTCCACTTGCCTTGTCTATGGCAAAACAAATCAAGCTGTGGATAGTGCTATGGTTAATGGAGCCATTAATGCTTCATTTTTCCTGGTCCCTAAGATATATTGAGGCCAGGCAGTATTGCAAAAGAAAATAAATTTCTTGGTTTTGAGATCTTTCAGACCAAATTTGTCTCTGTTTTTTAATAGACGGCCTAAGGGAGAATCCTTAGGTACAGGGACAGAAGTGAATTATCCCATCTTTGCCACAAGCCTTAGAATTTCTGGTTCTATAGTGTCCGTTCTCTTCTGGTGTCCCAGAGAGGGTGACAGGTGACAATTGATCTCTAGCTAAGGATACTCTGCTGAGAATTGCAAGAATTTCCAAGTTTGGGCATCCCCAGTCTAGAAAAGTTTGCTGAGAGTGAAGTTCCTGATGACCCCACAAGCCTTACTAGGTGCTTGTGGTTTTCCCAGCCCCAGGACATAGTTAAAAAAAGACTTACCTTAACAAGGAGGATGTAAAATTTGGGGCTCACCACATATGGGCCAACAAATGTTGAGGGATAAACACCCCAACAATGTTAGAAGTCCCCAGGTTGGTGTTTCAGGTATGGTGAAAGAATTCAAAAACTCAGTGTGTCTCCAAGTTAAGGGGAAAAGATTTATTATCCTGACAACAGTGGTCTAAGTTCCAAAAGAGATTAGCAAGGAACCAAGAGAAAGAAGATAGATTTATAGGACAAAGTTAGACAAAAGCTTCATGTTACTTATTTGCTAATTTTATGGCTTACAGGGGTAATCTATTCACCATTTTTGTCTCAGGAGCTTGTTTATCACTGACCAACAGATTTTATTTATCCTACAGTCAGTAATGTTTGTAGAACTACTCCAAGGCCAGAAGACTTTAGAATCATTGACAGACAGATTGTTAGAACAATAGCACTTTAAGATCAAAGGGCCTCAGGATCAATGATTTATCTTCCCTAAAATCTAAGGGAAGAAATATTATTATATTCCTATCTCAGAAAACTTTTACAATCGTTGGTGGACAGCATTGTTAGAACATTAGCACTCCCAGGTCAGAGGACCTTCTCACTCTTATATTTCACCTAGAAGGTGTATCAGTAAGATTTTATATATATATATATATATATTTAACATGGCTGTACTCCAAATATATCACACAAGATCAGTGAATTACAAGGAAACAATACAACATTAGATAACTTCAATTCTAATTGAAGGAAAGATTAGGAACTTTACAAGTTGGGAGGCGGGGAGAAACAAACTGATGAGTTCCTTGAAATTAGAACAAGAGATGCTCCCCTCCACTCAAGTGTTTGTGAATAATCAAAGGAACCTAGAAACAATAATTGATTGACTAGGATAGTACCAGTTTTCAGATAAAACACATATGGCTCTCAGGGAATTTACAGTTGTGAGAAAACTCCCTGCCTCAATCTCTGGATCTGTTCTTGTTTCTGGTCAGCAGAACCCAGGACCTTAGTTAAAGGTTCTCTAAGCAGCAGAAAGAGGGGTCCATGCAGAGTAGATTCAAACAATGAAAGGTTTTCTCCCAATTCCCACAATGGAATACAATTGTCTCACAGGACAGAAATTGAATAGAAAGTGAACTAAGTTAGCTGCAGAACTGAGTCACAAGGTAGAGCCAGTGTGGGTCACTCAATTCCCATAGGCCAACCAAAAGTTACTGGATTAATCTCATTTTCTTCCTGCATACAACTTTTTCTGCTCAGATGGCCACCATATGAGCAGACCCTCATCACCTCTCACCCAGATGGCCTCTTTGTACTTTACATCTCTGTTCTCCCTAGATATTCTCTCACACACTTAAAAATGTTTTTCTAATATGCAAATCTGACTAAATTACTCCTCTCCTCAAGAGATTATGGTGGCTCCCTATTGCTTCTGTGATCAATTTTAACTTTCTTGGTTTATATCTTCACAACTTGGTCTTATATGACAATCCTCTTCTTCCTGCATTCTGTGATCTGCCCAAACTGACCCTTTTCTCACACACCGCAATCCCATCTCCCATCTCTGGGCTTTTGTCCCTGACATCCCCCATTCCTGGCACACTCTCCCTTTTTACCTCTGCCTCGGGCATTCTCTCTGCCTGTAGGGTCCAGATCAAGCACTACTTTTTAAGTCAAACCTTTCCTGATCTTCCCAAATGACAGTGTCTTCCCTCCATCCCTCTCCTACTTATTTATATTCATGCTGCCTGTACTGTTATTACACTTGTCACTCCCATTTGAATCTAAAGTTGGGGATTCTTCTATTCTTTATACTTGTATTCCAGATACCTAACATGCTGCCTAGCACACAATAAACATTTACTAAATGCTTATTAATTGACTGACTCTCTTTGGGGAAGTACAGCAGTGCAGAAGGAAAGACAAGTATAGGAAGCCAGGAATCCATGAGTTGGGTGTGGGATGGGGCCTCAGTGCCAGAGGCCAGTGGCAGGCATGGAGGCTGTTCACTTGTGTGGAAGTGGGAAATGAAATGCTGAGTTTGGGGGGGAAGCAAGCAGGTCAGTTTGACTGAAAGGCAAATTGTGTATGTGAGGAAATGGAGATGCTGGAAAGGTAAACTGGGGTCATAATAGGGAGGGCTCTAAATACCAGGGTTTGGGTTTTGAATGTCTCCAAAGGTTCATAGAGAGCCACTGCAGCTTCTTAAGGGGGTGAATTAAGTGGTCAGACATACTTTCTGAAATCTATTTTATCATTTGTGGAGTAGATAGATAAATGATATAATCAGTAAGTTCCAAACATTTGAAAGTCCGGGTTCTAATCTTCCCTCCATTCCAGACTTGCTGTCTTTGGGTCTCCAAGGACGTCGGGCAAGGCATGCGCAGGAAGGGCAGCCGGCTGTTGGTCTGGGTCTCTGATCGAGCCCTGGTTGGGGTCAGAGATTCTAGGGCGGGGGAGTGGGGGTGACCGTCACGGCTGACCCGCCCCTGGGTGATCCCTCAGAGCACTAAGTCCGAGTGCTACTTCGAGAATGGGATGGAGCACGTACGGTTTGTGCTCAGATACATCTACAACCGGGAGAAATATGTGCATTTCGACAGCGAAGTTGGGGTGTATGTGGCGGTGACGGAGTTGGGGCGGCCGGTGGCTGAGGATTGGAACAGCCAGAAGGAGCGCCTGGAGCGCGCATGGTCTGTGGTGGACTGGTTATGCAGCTGCTGGTACAAGTTTTCCGAGCCCTAAATGCGCTGGAATGGTGAGTGTGCGCCCCGAAAAGGGGAAGGAGGGACTTGGTAAACCCAGCAAAAAGCCTGGGAGAGAGAGGGGCTAGCAGGAAAGGAGCAGGGGTGCTGGGGAGGGGACAGAACAGGGATGGGAGAAAATTGTGATGGAAGAAGGCAGGAGGAGGAGAAAAATGAGAGGTCACAGGAACAGGGGCCCCCAGAGTAGGGGGAAGCAGGGTGGAGGGAAGAGGAGGGGAGGGGACCAAGAAGGAGAAGAAGAAAAGGAAGGTAGGGGAGGGGAGAGATTGGAGACAAGGCGGGGTGAAGGGGAAGGAAGAAAAATGGGGGAAGGGTTAGACTGGAAGGGGAAAGAAGGAGGGATGAGAAGAGAAAGGGAAGTGAGAACGGGATAAGAAAGATACAGATGATGGGGAGGAATTAAGAGTAGAAAAGGAAGAATGAATGGGAGGAAACTGAGGATAGGGACAGAGGGGAGGGGGAAGAAATCTCTTTTACCATCACCGATTTTGTTTCCTTGACTCTCTTTTCTTCGGATGTTTTTATTTCTTCTAATTTTATGCAGATAGATTGCATTGGGAACAAATCAAAAACCCTTCCCCAATAAATGACTCCCATTTATACAATATTAAAATGGTTAATGTGCAGGTAGGTAAAACAGTGGATAGAAGATCAAACATGAAATCAGGAAGACTCATCTTCCTGAGTTCAGATCTGGCCTCAGAAGCTTCCTTGCCATATAAACTTGGGCAAGTCTTTTCACCTAGTTTGCCTTAGTTTCCTCATCTGTAAAATGAGCTGGAGGAGGAAATGGCAAAGTGCTCCAGATTCTGCCAAGAAAACCCCAAATGTGGTCAGAAAGTTGGACAGGACTGAACAAGAACATTAGAAAGTTAAGTCCCCCAAGTCCCTACTGTCCAGGAGTCAGGGAGCTTTTAACCTCAGAAGCTCCTTTTTTGTTCCCAACACTAAACTCAGCAGAGGCTTTTCATGTTCTGCTCTCTCCTGTCTCCACCACATTCTCTCCCTCCCTTCTCCCTCCCAGCCCTCTCCACTAACTCAGACTCTCACAACTGTGGCCTCCTTACTGACATGTCTTTCTCTAGGGATTCAGACATATTTCTGCTGCTCCCAGGGCCCTTGGACTCTGGGTTAGGAAACTCAGGTTTCTACTGGGTCTAGATGTTCCCCACAGGTCTCTTGATTTCTTCAGTGGATTGATAACATCTCTTAATATTTGCGCCAGACCACCGCAGACCATGCGCGCTCCAGGCGCTCCTTCTGGCTATTCCAATCCTCAGCCACTGGCCGCCCCAGCTCCGTCACCGCCACATACACCCCAACTTCCCGGTCGAAATGCACATACTCCTCCCGGTTGTAGATGTAACTGAGCACAAACCGCACTTTCTTAATTTATTAAGAAACTAATTTATTATCTACACTTATGATCTGCTTTTGGAAATCATTACAAGGTATCCATTTTAGAATGAGCAAACTTGCCTGATGATTTCTCCCCACATCACTGAATCCTGATGATCCTGGGCTAATTCAACACCATGGACTCCTGGGGCTACTTCTTAGTCTCTGGGAGAGCTTGAATGTCTTCCCAGATGCCCATTTCTGGCTCTGGGAGAAAAGGAGACCTGAGCTTGCTTATGCAGCAGGTGACAAAGGTGGGGGCAGGACCAGGAAGCCCTGATCTGTATCCTCCCTCAAGAGCTTCCTTCTTTCTTCCAGTTCAGCCCGAGGTGACTGTGTATCCATCAAAGATGGCTCCCCTGGGACACCACAACCTGCTCGTGTGCTCCGTCAGCGGTTTTTATCCTGGGGACATTGAGGTCCGGTGGTTCCTGAATGGGCAGGAGGAGACGGCTGGGGTGGTGTCCACAGGCCTGATCGGCAATGGAGACTGGACCTACCAGACCCTGGTGATGCTGGAAATGACCCCCAAGCATGGAGATGTCTACACCTGCCAAGTGGAGCACTCCAGCCTTCAGAGCCCCGTCCTCTTGGACTGGAGTGAGACAGAGCTCCCTCACCCTGCAGTGCTCACATTGCTCAGGACATGGAGAGTCTCAATGTGTGTCCTGGGCCCTTTTTTCTTCTGCCCAGGATTAATACAAGCCTCTTGTAGTGCTACCTTCTGCCTTTCCCCAGCACAGTCCTCCCTCAATGGCAGTGCTGAATTAAGAACTATGGACATCTAGAACCTTGTCCAGCTACCCCCCTGGCGCTAGCCCTGGAAGGTGACCTCCCTCTGGGACCCCATGATCAGCCAAGAGACCCCTTTCCTCTGGGGAAGGGGAGAAGATGGATGGGTGTCAGTGTCCCCTGAGGAGCTTTTACTTCCTGAGTGCTGAAGGCCCTTTGCACATCTGTTCCTTTATTCCTTAGACAGAATTTAGCTTCTCAGATGGGTCCCCTTAGACCCATCTGCTCCCCACATGGGGACTGGCTCCTGGGGGAAAGTTTGACTCTTGGTGTCTCCTCTCCCCAGAAGCTCAGTCTGAATCTGCCCAGAGTAAGATGCTGAGTAGAGTCGGGGGCCTGGTGCTGGGGCTGATCTTCTTTGGGGTCGGCCTCATTGTCCACAAGAGGAGCCAGAAAGGTAAGATAAGACTCTCTGAGAAAAGCCCTGAAGGCCTCTGCCCTCCATGATTTCCTACAGGGCAGAAAGGATGTTGGATTGTGCCAGAAATTTGACACCAGGTCCAGGGGAAGGGGTGGTCTGCTTCTGGCTCCTGCTCCTCCTCCACAGGACCTTATAGAAGGTGGTGAAGAGGCCATATCCCAGGGCTCAGAGATCTTAGGGAATCCAATATCCATTAGAAGAGATGGGCTTGGAAGGGGTTTCAGGTTCCAGCCTTTAACTCCTTCTTCCTCCACTCATACAGTTGTAGATGGATGGATAAATCATCAATTAAATGCTTCCTCTGAGGTGTCAGCTACTGGGTTGAGCAGTGTTAGGAGCGCTCTGTCCCACAGTGCTCAGAGCCTTATGTCCTTTGCTTCTGTGACTCTGTAAACACTGTATGTGTATATCTTTTTCTCTTTTCCAGGAAATCAGGCTTCACAGCCAGCAGGTAAGATCCTTCTGTCCAGGTGGGATCAGGATTTTCTCATAGCTACAATCTCTGCCCAGTGGGGCCTGAAGCTAAGAACAGAGAGAAGACCTTTAGTGAAAAGAAGTGGTTTTGCTGGTGGCTCAGACCCACATGTGGACTCTAATCTGACTGTTCTCTGTCCTTTGCAGGGCTCCTGAGCTGACCCCTGAGGTGGTGTCCCCTAGAGCTGTCGCTTCCCCTCTCAGCCTCCCTCTCACATCTGGAGCCCCCTTGTTTGTTCAGAACTTCAGTAGGTTAGCCCTCCTGACCCTTTCCCTGGAATAGCTCCTTCCCTACGCCTTCTTCTCTGTCTGGATTTTTTGGCATTTCCCCCACAGAGCTTCAAAGACCACCGTGCCTCCTTTCTTTCTGTACTGGTGTTTTGTCCCTTTTGGTACTGGAGCCTTTACTCCAATAACTAGAACACTGAGAATCAATTGGTACTTGGTGACAACGGAGAAAAAGTTAGGGGAGTAGAAGGAGGAAACTTCAGTACTTGGGATTTGTAGAATCAGTCAAGGTGTAAAATATCTCCAGAAGTGAAGATTGCCATCCATTCTCGCTTTTCCACCCTGGGTGCCTCTTTTCAATTTCCTTCCATGAGTCCTTTAGAGGGGGATTACCCAGCATGCTACTGGTCTTCCTTTACATTTCTTGACATTATGTGGATGTCAATGACTCGCAGGCTGTCTGCCCAGAAATCCTTAGATCTCATTCTGGTCATTCATCTTTCTGATGACTTTCCTTCTATCACTTCTTAGTTCTTTGATGATCTGCTGTAGCCTATGTTTGCCTATCATGTGTCTCTCCTTTACATATATATATATACATATATATATATATATATATATATATATCTTTAACAAATTAAAGTTTTAGAAATACATTTCAGTTTATGTTACATTTATTGCTTGATGTATGTCCTACCCCCAGTGGCCTTCTCTCATAACAAAATTTTCACTCAGAAGTTCCATGATAAACTACACATCGATCACATATACCTAATAGTATATGTAACAATGGAGACCTATAGTCTCCCCACTTCTTTCATGAAATGTTTATTTTCTTTTCTCTGGGGACAAGCTTGCTAACTATAAGCGCATGACATTCAGCATCATCTTCCCTCTCCCTCCATTTAGTAGTTTTGGGTATGCTTCTTTCCTGGTTCTGTTTACAGTGTACTGTATAAGTTCATATAAGTTTTCCCATGTCTTTCCAATTTCTCATTTTTGTTGTTCTGTTGTACAATTCCATTATATTATATTTATGTGTCACAATTTGCTTAGTTATTTATCATTTGATAGGTACGGAATTTGTTTCTAGTTCTTTGCAACCACTGAGAGCTGTAGTGAATATTTTGATATATACGCATGCATGAGATATTTTTCTTTCCATATTTGACTTTCCTGTTATATGTTAAATAGTGGAATCTCGGATCAAAGGGTAGGGAGATGTTGACGTTTTTGAGCCTAAATTAATTTTTTTTAATAAATGTACCAATTCACAGTTCCACAAATAGGGCATCAACCTGCCTGTCTTTGTATAGTTCTTCCCACATCAACTATTTTCATGTGTTACCACTTTGGAAGATTTCCTGAGGAAGAAGTTAAACCTCAGTTGTTTTCATTTTCATTTCTCATTGCTGGTAATTTGGAGTGTACTTAAAGACTCTTCCTTTGACCATTTATCTACTGGCAAAAGCTCTTGGTCTTAGAGATTTGTATTAATTCACTATATTCATTAGATAATATACATATAACAGAGACATCTCTGCAAAGACATTTTTCCCTTTCACCAATTATTCTAGCTTGTCAGGCAAAGGCTTCTCAATTTCAGATAATCAAAATGGTTTTCTCTGGATTTCCTCTACATCTTAGTTAAGAATTTTGCCCCTTGGCCACAGTTATAAAAACCACATTGAGCCTTTTATTTTTTGTTTGGAAGTTTGTTAGCTTTTTAATAGTGACAGTAACTGAGGCTGTATTCAAGATCCCCCTAAACTTATGTTATTTGGGGTAAACCAAAGGAAATTAAGTTTTTTAGAGTCACCATACCACTTACCCACAATACTTAGCAAGAAATGCTTTCTAAAACTGTTGATTTTTGTGATTAGTTGATTTCCATGCAAAGAGTAGAGGTTTCCAGAACTTACAATTTCCTAATGATGTCTATGAGAGGCCATTCTCTACCAGAAAATGAAGTGTCAGGAGGGATGGAAATGGGGATCCTGGGCCTCCTCCTCTCTTTATCCAAGTTGGGCTCTTCTCCTTTTTTAGAGTGTAGAAGCCTGTCAGTGTCCGAGTAGTAAGTGGGAGCTGGGGAGATGTGGGGAGCTGGTGGGGGACAAAGCACCTAAGATTGCTCAGCTACTTCTTTTTATATACAAACAATGTCATCCATGAGTGATATTTCAGTTTTCAGTTTCCCAAACATTCTAATCCACTGGAATGTTTAACCTTCTTATGTCAATTAACAAACATTTGGAAGGATGCACACATATGTTCTTATTCCTAGTATCTAGGCTGCCAAACTCCTCTTTGAAATCATTTTTGGAAACAAAGATTTTAGGTATTTAGGGATATGCTATAATGTAGCAGAAAGCACTAAGTCACATAGAGAAGCAAAGCACTAAATTATTGTTGGGAGCAAGTGAGTTCCAAGAGAATTCTCTTTAGTCTCTATGTAACTTGTCCACTTTCAAGGGAATTGCCCTTTTAGAATATCTTTGTGTTATTTTTTTCAGTAGTATTTTATTTTCCCAAATGCCTGCAAAGCTAGTTTTTAACATCTGTTTTTGTAAGACTTTGTGTTCCAAATTTTTCTTTCTCCTTCCCTTCCCTTATTTCTTCTCTCCCCAAAGACTGAAAGCAATTTGATATAGGCTAAACATGTGCAATTCTTTTAAATGTATTTCCATATTTGCCAAGTTGTGTAAGAAAAATCAGACCAAAATGAATAAACCATGGAAAAGAAAAAAGCAAACAAGGAAACAAATAAAAGGTGAAAATACCATGCTTTGGTCCACATTCAGTCTCAATAATTCTCTCTTTGGATGTGGATGGCATTTTCCATTCCAAATCTATTAGAATTGTCTTGAATCATCACATTGCTGAGAAGAGCCAAGTCTATCACTGTTGATCATCATATAATCTTATTGTTGCTGTGTTTAGTGTTCTCCTGGTTCTGCTCACTTCACTCAGCATCAGTCCATATAAGTCTTTCCAGGCTATTCTAAAATCTTTGGTGAGAAAACAATAAATCGTGGATTCTGGGACTTCAGTGTTTTCTTTGATACATTTTTTAGCAATCAATGCCTGTGATTACTGATCATCAATCTAGATCTGGAAGAGATTTCTGAGGCTCTCTGGTAAACCTGTCATTTTATAGATGAGGAAGGTGAGATCCAATAAGATTAATTAAGTCAAATGAGTAAGCATTAAGTGTCTTCTGTGTGTTAGGCACCATGTTAAGTTTGGAGCATACAAAGAAAGTCAGAGTTTCTCAGTTGTGTCCTTACTTCAGACACTTGAAGATCAGTGCCTTGATCTTCAAAACATCTATGTTGCTACAAGACTATCTAAACATTTCAACAGACTGATCATTCAAATGTGAGACAAAAAATAGGTTAAACATGTGCGATTCTTTTAAATAGACAAGAGACAAATACTCAGCACACAAACAGAAGACAGACACCTCTCTTTCTCTTATTTTGGATGACAGTTTTTTAAATAGCTTGGTTGAGGTTTCCTTTTCAAAATCTCTAAGATCAATTCAATCTTGAACACATAGGAGACCTTTCAAGTGGGAGTCTCTGTATTTACAACCTTAATGCTTATCCTTTTGTGTTTCATTCAGTTTGTCATGGGAGAAATATCTTCTCTTTGAGCTTGTGTGGTAGGTTACTGTAAGAAATCTGCCACAATACAGGAATTATAGAGGTAAAAATTTAGGAATTATTATGCTTAAATACAAGGTTAGCATTAAAAAAATCACTGAAATAATACTGGAAATTTTGACCTTTGTAGAGAAAGTTATATTGAGACAAAGATATCAATTTTCTTTACTGCAATCTCAAATATTTTTTTCTATAAAGATTAAAAAAAGACAGATTCATAATCCTATGCTTCCTGAAACACCATAAAATTTGAAGAAACTTAGTTAAACAAAATCATAATCTCATATATCCCCTGAGGAAACTTGGCTAAATGGCAGGTTGCAGATAAACACTGACTTTACAAAATCAAAATTATATATTTACTAATTTTGAAGGAATCATATTGGATGAATTGAGAAGAAGAACAGTACATGGTATAAGGACTTGGTATTTTTGAAATTGGCTAAGAAGACAGGAAAAATAATGATAAATATTGGAGAGAGTGTGGGAAAACTGAGACACTAATGCATTGTTGGTGGAATTGTGAAATGATCCAATCAATCTGGAGAGCAATTTGGAACTATGCCCAAAGGCTATAAAACTGTGCATAAACTTTTATTCAGCAGTGTCTCTACTGGGTCTATAAGGGTAGAAGAGAATTTTTAATACATCAAATCCAGAAACTTCAGGCAGGCCTATAGGTATACCTCTCAAATAACACTATGCCATAATGGCACAGAAATCCAAAAAGATGAGATAGAGAAAAGTAGGCAAGAGAGAACAGGCTGGGCAGACACCAGTCAGTGGCTGAAGTCTAAATAATATGTTGAGAATTCTTTGTCACTGTCTTTAACAATTCCTCACTTTACTCTCCCATATAGCATGGTCTTCCCCCCATCCTCTAACTAATGTGAGTTAGCATTTACCACATTTTCTCCTTGGACATTTTAAGCAGTTTCTTCATCTTTGAGAAGAATTTCTACAGATTCAGGTAGTGTCTCTGAATGAGTATGTTAAGGCTTAAGAGCTTTCTGTCATTAATTCATAATGATTTTGCTCTGTTGGAGTTCTCCGTTTTTCTTATATGTAAGGTGGAATGGGGAAACAATGTTTCCACAGGTTTCCACATGTATAATTGAATGAGGTCTAGGCTTCCATTTGTAATGAAAAAGCTGAGATGTTGTCTTCACAGGTACAACTTATAGATATGTCTGTTTCCTTTGACAATGTTCCTCTAGTTGTCCGGACAAAGAGGTTCAATGACAGAAACAATGTTTAACTGAGGGAGCTCTCTAAGAGTAAGCCCCCTTAACTATAAGGCATATTTTTGTTGTTCAGTTATTTCAGTTAAGTCTGACTTTTTATGACCCCACTTTTGGATTGTTTTCTTGGTAAAGATACTGGAGTGGTTTGCCATTTCACTTTCCATATCATTTAACAAATAAGGACACTGAGGCAAAACACAGTTAAGTAATGAACCCAGGGTCACACAGCCAGTAAGTATCTGAGGTCATATTGCAATTCATAAAAATGAATCTTCCTGACTCCAGGACTCACACTCTATCCATAGTGTCCTAATTGTGTCTTTATGTATGTATTACTGTTTTCTTCTCTTATTAGCCCATCTTTTGTGGAAAAATACATGTCTATTGAATGGTGATTTCAATATATTACTGTATTTGAGTTTTCCAAATTAAGCAAAATCTACTTTTCTTCCCCTCAAACCTCAATTTTGTGAAGTAGGGATGTGTACTCCATTATTCAACATAGGGCAACCTCTCCTTAAATCTCCATCCACACCAGCATTAATGACAACAGAAAAGGATTTAACAGCCACCAAATTTTCTTTATGAAGGACAGGGTGGATGAAATTATAGTAATGAAAGAATAGTAAACTACATGGGGAAAGTATAGTTCATTGGCAAGGGACAAAGACTCAAGATCCTACTCCTGGCTGTCCAGGCCTAATCATAATTTTCTCCTGAGTTCAGCCCTCTTTTAAGGTAACAAGAAGTTATCCACTATTTTAATGAAGATGCAGGCTTTGAGGTAATCCTTCTTCAATAGGCAAATGAGGATAAAATTTACCTAAAGTCTCATCAAGATGCCAATCAGTTCTTGATGGGAGTCAAAACTACTATCTTTCAATTCATATCGTATGTGCTTGGAGCATATTGGGTTGAGAATTAAAAAGCAAGGTGAACCACCGCTCAGATATCAGGTGGCCTACTTGATCATTCCTACATTTGCTCTCATGTGGTAGATAGTTGAAATGGTTGTTAGTTTCATTTCATTTAATTTTTTTTGGAATCATAGTAAATCTTTATTGAATTATGAACAGAATACTACAAACAACTCACTTTTCTTTAGTTCAAAGGTTGTTTATAAGCAGGGCCCTTACAGTGCCCCAAAGAGGCAGGGAGCTTAAGTATTTTCTACATTTTGCATTTCCATTTATTCTCTCCATTTTAATTGACATTGAAGCTCAGTTTGTGAACTCAATTGCCCATGATCACAGTAAGTGGAGGCATTATAAAGGCCTGGATTCAAATTCATGATCTCAATCCAAGATCCTTTCTGTCATTTCACATGCTTCTCTAAAACCTAGTACTAATCTCAATAATAGCAGTTCTCTAGATGTATAAAAGTACCTTTTCCCAAATTTAGGATCTGGGATTTCAGGTGAGCAAATCCACAACTCCTCCCTGATTATCACTTTAGAGCACTGTACTATTGGTTTCTGTTCATTGAGAAAATATACAACAAAATCAATCCTTATTTCATTAATATACTTTTATAGATTTACAGACTTCAATAAAAAATCCCCCCAATTCCCACAGGGGTCTGTAGTTCAGTTTTAAAACTATTATCCTAGCTTATTTCATTCATAACATTAGCAAGAGAGGTTATAACATGCCTTATAATTAAGGGAACTTCTTTATTCTAGTATTTCTCTAAAACACAGATCTGCCATGTGTCACCAGCTGGTGAACCTTGCTTGATCCTCTTTTTTTTTCATAGCACTACAATGAAGTACAGAACTCATAAAACTAGGACTACATTAAAATCCAAATATATTTGATCCAGATACAATTGATTCACATTGAGCACATCATTTCTTTTAAGGAGTGTAAGTAAGCCAAAAGCAGGTTGAGAGAATGAGAGATCTACTTCCCTGTTGGCCATGATTTTGCTGACCTTTGGGAAAAAATGTCTGTTTCAAATATCTCTGACAAATATTTACTATTATAGATAAGTAAACAACTAATACAAGTATATGTGTATATATAAAAACCCAAAATCATTTCTCAGTTGATAACCTGTCAAGGAATATGAATGAATAGTTCTCAAAGACAAAATTACAAACTATCAACAACCAAATGAAAGAAGGCTTCAAATAATTAATAATAAAGTAAATTGCATATCAAAACCATCTTGACTTCCCAGACAGAAAACTGACATTGATGAGAAAAGATGAAACTAGTCAGGATTTAAGAGGCTGTAGAAATACATGTACACTTGTACTGTTGGAGCTGTGAATTGGCTAAACATTTTTGGAAATGGGAGTAATGCAAAGAAAGTGACTACAATGTCCATATCCTTTGATCTCGAGTCTTTCTTACTAGGCCTAATTCCCCAAGGAGATCAGTGACAAAAAAAAGGTCCATACACATGAAAAATTCTAATAGTGCTTTCTTCTTGAAGTATTTAGGACCTAAAAGCAATGTAAATGCCAGTCAACTGGGCAACAGCTAGACATGCTCTGATATAGTAATCACTCTGTCAATAAGCATTTATTACATATGTAATGAAATTTATGTGCTAAGAATTTAGCACATATTTTAGCACATAATTTAGCACATTCTTTTTATAAAGAATAAGCAAAATCAGTCCCTGCTTTCGAAAATCTTATATTCTAATTTCGGAGATGACAGGTACACAAAAAAGGAAACAAAAAATATAAGTAACTGCTGGGGAAGGCTCTAAAAGCTAGGTAGGATCAGGAAAAGTCTCTTGCAAAGTTGACAATGAAATAAGTCTTGAAAGAAGCAAAGAATTCTGGAAGCCAGAGGTGAGGAGGGAAAAACATTTCAGACTTGGGAAATAGCCTCTGCAAAGACACAGAGATGAATCATTATAGATAAAGAAACACTAAGTAGTTCTAAGCATGAAAAAATCTAAATGGACTGATACAGAATGAAATAAGTAATGTCAGAAAAGTCTATATATATGACTAAAACAGTGAAAATGAGAGGAACAATCAGGCATGCACACATACAAACACAAATCAAAAGTGAATATTTTGGAAGTTTGAAGACCAAGCATGACTTAAGAGAAGAGATATGAGAGAACACTGCCATATCACCACTTTGTAAAGGTAGAAGATGTACAAGCTTGACCCACTACAATAATTTATAGGCTTTTTAATGTATGGATCTATTTTGCTCTTTTTTTTCACCTTTTTTGATGATTTGTCTTTCAAGATATTGTTATATGAGATGGGAAAGAGAAGAGAAGGGACACTGTGGAGAAGGAAAGACATCAATAAATACATTAAAAAATAAGGTTATTGTCTAAGCGAGAAGTCATGATTATAATGTAGTATTACTGTGTTGTAAGAAAGAATTTAGAAAAATATTGGAAGACATAAACTAATATAAAATGAAGTAAATAGAATGAGGAAAAATAAACCCAAGAACTACAAAAATTATGAATATAACAATAATAACACACTTAAAGTTGAATGTTATGAAGCTATATTGAACAAGCTTGGTCTAAAAGAAAAGCTATGAGAAATCACATTTCTTTTCTATCTCCACCACTACATGCTTTGAAGAAGTGGGGAACTATGTTTCTGTAGCATAAATTATCTTTGACATGTTATTTATTCTTTCAGTGCCTTTTCCTTGTTTAGTTTTTTTTTGCTTTTTTTTTTTTTTTTTTTTTTGTTTTTGCTGAGGCAATTAGGGTTAAGTGACTTGCCCAGGGTCACACAGCTGTTACATATCTGAGACCAGATTTGAACTCAGGTCCTCCTGACTTCAGGGCTGGTGCTCTATCCACTGCGCCACCTAGCTGCCCCTTCCTTGTTTAATTTTTAATAAAGGATTGTTCCTTAATAGGGAGAATGAAGTGGTACACAATATAAAATAGGAGTGATGTAAAAAGGAAAGATTTTAATAAATATTAATTAAAAAACAGCCTTAAGAATTTATCTCGGGGCAGCTAGGTGGTGCAGTGGGTAGAGCACCAGCCCTGAAGTCAGGAGGACCTGAGTTCAAATGTGATCTCAGATACTTAACATTCCCTAGCTGTGTGACTCACTTAACCCCAATTGCCTCAGCAAAAAGAAAAAAAAATTTATCTCAAATTCAATTTATTTGCAAACATGTGTAAAAGTAAAGAAATTGCTAGAGAAATTAGAGCTAAAAGGTTTATGTTTTTTTAATGAGACTATTAATATATACATATATATGTATATATACATATATACATATGTACATTTCCTAGAAACACATGGAACTTTCCCAAAAATTGAACATTTATTACATCACAGAGATATTGTGAATAAAAGTAAAATGTAAGAAATTGTAAACACATCTTTTATAAATTATAACAAAATGGAAATAGTTATCAGTTCAGGGAACACAAATAAAAGATGGGCCAAAATGGATATTTAACAATGAAATCTTAAATTATGAATAGATCCAAAATCAAATCCTAGAAATAATTATGTGAAAGAAAATGGTAATGTTGAATTACTATAACAACATTTCTGGGATGTAGCTAAAGTAGATCTCAGGGGGAAAATCCCTAATACCGTATAACAAAAAAGGAGAGGATTAATGAACTGAATATGTATTTAGAAACCAGAACTATAACCACCTAGAAGGAGTAGGATCCCTTAGCCCTAATAGAAATCTCTTTCTGTGTAGTGACAATTTTCAGTACTGACTCCACTATCACTGTGGTTCAGGAATGATTGGGGTGAGGCACTATGTAAAAAGACACAAAACTAAACCTTTTCTCTGTTTTTCTGTCTTTGTCTCTGTCTCTCTCTCTGTATGTATGTGTGTGTGTGTATGTGTCTTCCCCATCATGCATTGTTTCAAAAAAGATAAACATAGAAAAAAGCATGTTACTTATCTCAGGCAACAATCTTTTGAAATAAGAACCCAGGGACCTTTGTTATGTATTCTTCCTTTTCTCTTTTTCTCATTAGAATTTTTTTCCTGGAATTGTATATGAGTTTTCAACTCAGGTACCTTTTATACAGTTTACATTCTCTACCATGGCTCAAGTTAATGGAGACATAATTTCTTGCTAATACATAGTGTTCCTGAAGTTCCTTATTTAAACATAACATTAATAGGATCATACGAATGGGAGAGCAATCTAATAAAATTCCCTTTATTTTATTTTTGGGGAAACTGAGGTCCACGGCATGGAGGGTGAGTAAGTATCCAAGGCCATACAGATGTAAGTGCATGGATAGGAATCCAAGTGATGAGACTCTCAGTCTGATTTTCTTTCCATTGTAACCCATCACCTCTCACTGTGGTTAAAAACAGGTGGACTTCTTTAGTAGGAAGGAAGGGAAACTAATGGATAAGTATAGAGGTAATAGGAGATTATTTGAAGATATTGCAATCAGCTATTCTGAGTCTCCTCTGGGATCACCAAAATATAATAGTCTTATTCTGAAATATGATTTTTTGATTATATAGAAGAAAAAGTTTCCCATCAGTGATGGTGGTCAGATGTTGAAATAAAAGGATAATTCCTGTGAATTTTTGTGATCAGGGTTCAATCACATCTGCTTGACATGATGCTAATTATTCTCCTGTTGGAAACAGGGGAATGGGCCTCATGACCTCCAAGTGGACAAATGACCTCTCTAGGCGATGCTTAAATTATTTATATTGTGTCTTTTCTTCTGACGGGTTTTGACAGCACCTGAATAGCTGGCTGTTGTTAACTTAGAGATTGAAGGAGGCAGCTTGTAGAAGGGTTGCCCACTCCTACATCTCCCCCGCTCATGGAGCTCAGAAGAGTTTGTCTGTCTCACAGGACCAAGCACAGGTCTGCTAATTAATCTTATCAGTAGAATTGAGGAGTATAAGTCTTAGAACTATAGATTCTGCTTCTTGCTGCTTAAGAAGCTGAAATATATTGCTGACAATTTGCGAACTCTTACCAATGCATCAAAAACTTCCTTCTAAAGAGGTGAATATCTTTCTTTCATAGTTTCTTTTTCTTCTGGACCCAGCAGATTGCAAGTACAGTGTATAGTTTTAGTTTATATGCATATAATTTCATATGTATACTAGGTATCCTTTTTCTTTGTTTTAATTAAAGCTTTTTATTTGCAAAACATATGTATGGGTAATTCTTCAACAAAGCTTTCTGTTACAAATTTTTCCAAGGTATCCTATTTCTTACCTTCTCAATATGTGGGAGTGGAATGGAGGGAGAAGATAATTCTGAGGACAGAAATATAATACAAAAATAATTATATATAAAATTATTATCCTTATATAAATCATGTAAATATAATCAGTGAAATTAAGGGGACTAATAAAATGATTTCCAAAGTCTCTTCTGGCTCTAAAATATGATAATATCATTGGATTTCATCTTTCTTTTTGTAGTTTATCTCTGATTCCAAGTCTAATTGTCCAGACTGTTCTTAGTGTGTTTTACTTGTTTTACATTTTTCCCATATCAAATATGAATGAAACTGATTTAAAATGTAATATTGGAGAATTCTGAGTCTTTTAGAACTCAGAAAGAATTACTGATACCCTCTGACTCCAGAAATGTCTTCTAAGTTATAAGGGACACACACACACACATACACACACACAAAATCATCTTTCTTACTATGACATTTGAATTTGAGTGTGATTTGAATTTCACTTTACTTCATTTGAAGTTGTAAAGTCTTTATCACTGACAAAAATTAAAGTGATGGAAAGTATACAACTTGAGGTAAAATGAAGTTGTAATTACATTCCTGTATTTAAACTCAATTATTTTGAGGATGTTTGTTTGTATGTTTATTTGGTTCATTCAGTGATAGGAGGAAACTTAGTTAAGTGGAAAGAATAATTTCTTAGATGTTTCTGGACCTGGGTTTAAAGACTAGTTTTTTACCTACCCATCCTCATGACCACGTACAAGACACTTAGCTCTCAAGAACCTCATTGTCCTCATCTGTACAATAATGGGATTGCACTGGATGATTTTGAAGATGCCTTTCTATTCTAGCACCTAATGTATTTGTAAAAAGCATGGAAATAAGTGGTGGTACTAAAGATAATTGATTTTCAAATATTAAACTTTTCCCCCTTATTTTATTATGAAGAACTTAATGGAGAACTAGAGAGGGAATATGGAAGATATAGGGAGGCTCAAGGAAATCCCTCAGTCCCTGGGGCTCAGTTTTCTCATTAGTGAAATAAAGATCCCAGTTGTTGCTCACCTATAGCTCATAGGAAAGATGTGGTGGTGATTGGTTTAAGGTCTTAGATTGTAATAATGTAATAAGAGAGTTACTCTTACTCACTTTCTTGCCTGCTATTTTGTATGATATCAAGTACTTTGAAGGAAAGTCTTTTGTTACTGTTCTGACTGTGTACTTTTTGAATGTAGAATATGAGTTCATAGCTACCAAATAAGAATAGTAAAAATGGCAAAGGAGGGAGATTTGCCTAAGAACCCTCGAGAAATAAAGATATTAGATCAACACTGATAAAGGAATGAAATGCACTTTGATATATTTTGGTGAATGGTTGTACTGAACCACAGCTAAAACATAATAATTCTCTAAATACTAGATATATTATTATTATATTAATTAATATATTGGCTATACTAATATTGTTACTTATTATCACTAATCATTATTATTGTTATAAGTAACATTCATAGAGTACTTATTATGTGTCAGGTATTATCTTAAGTACTTTATTAATATCATATTAATATTTATAGTATCTCATTTGAGCCTCAAAATGACCCTTTTATTCTCATTTTATAGATGAAGAAGCTGAAAATTATGGAAAACCTATGACTTACTAAATCTTTTATTAGGTTAAATTGAATAAACACACACACATACTTTCACAAAAGAACCTTCCACACACTCAGCTTTACCCCAGCTTCCCCAGTAGTCAAGTTGATGAGTAAAGCTGGTCTCTGGCTGGCAGAGTTCATCTGTACATTTGAGATCAGAAAGCAAATGAAGACACCAACAGTTTTCTCTCTCTAGACAAAAAGAGAAGCTTATGCTTCCATGCTACTGGGCAAAAGGGAAGGTTCCCCCCATCCTGCCTTCTTTGCTTGTGTAATTCATTTTGGTCTGGAGTCAGGATACCATGTCCCAAACAGGAAGAATTAGTCATTTCTATCCTCTGTACAACCATGTTACAAGAGTGGAGGGGGATATGAAAGGAAAATAGTCCATAAAGGGAAAAACAATATTGTGGATAACAAGAGGGAATGGTGTCTTAAAAACAGAATTGCCAGCATTTATAGAGTGCCATAAGGTTTGTCAAGGAAACCCTTCAACTAAATTATTTGCATGAAATATATCTTTACACCTATTTTATGAGATAAGCACTATTATTATCCCAGTTTTATGTTGGTGGAAACAGACTGAGGGACATTATTGAGGGAGACAGCCTTCAGTCAGGGGAGGTGGGTCTGAAGAGTAAGAAACAGGAGCTTTACTTCAATTGCTCAGTGATGTCCTAACCATCTCCCAAACCCACAACTTTTTCTTATATACCTCTTTCCCTCCGGTACCGACATAAGCATGCATTTCTCTGCAAATAAATCCAAAGCCAGTGCTTGAGCTCTAGGAAGATTTGCATCTTAGCACATCTGACATGTTTGACCTTCTCTTTTCACCAGGGAGCCATTCAGAGTAGTTCAGATAATAAAGGTTCTTATTTTAGTCTCATTGCCCATGGAGATGGAATTATCTCATCAGTTTGCTATATTCTCTTCTAGATTAACTATTTAGCAGGAACATTATAACATGAGTAAATGTCTTCCTGCCTAATCACAGGCCTCCCTTCATTTTCACCTTCACTCCATCCCAAACAGGATTCAGTTATGAAGATAGGGGTCCCTGGAAATGTCTCCACTCCAACAAAGTTTACTCTTCAAGAATTCAGAATTCCCCCCAAATTACAGATCATCCTTTTCTTGTTCTTCTTGCTCATCAAATGGTCATACTTGTGGGGAACAATGGAATGGCAGACATCATTAAAATAGAATCATGACTACATAATCCAATGTATTTCCTCTTTAGAAACTTGTCCTATTTAGACTTTTGCTACTTAACCATCATTGCCCCTAAAATTTTTTGTTTTGCTGAGGCAATTGGGATTAAGTGACTTGCCCAGCGTCACACAAATGAGGGTGGCCTAGCTGTACCAGATCTAAAACTATATTATAAAGAAGCAGTCATCAAAACCATTTGGTACTGGCTAGGAAACAGAGTAGTTGATCAGTGGAATAGGTTAAGTTTACAGGACAAAATAGTCAGTGACTATAGTAATCTAGTGTTTGATAAACCCAAAGACCCCAGTTTTGGGGATAAAAACTCACCATTTGACAAAAACTGCTGGGATAATTGGAAACTAGTATGGAAGAAACTAGGCATTGACCCACACCTAACACCATATACCAAGATAAGGTCAAAATGGACTCATGACCTAGGCATAAAGAATGATATTATAAACAAATTAGAACAATGTAG
>JAJPUD010007041.1:0-30521 GCA_023553655.1 Myrmecobius fasciatus
CTTTGCTTTTGATGACCCCCTCCCCCAAACAATACTCCACCCTTTAGATCCCCTCCCTCTGTTTTTACTCCTTTCCCCGATTCTTCTATTTTCCCTTCTATTAGTTTGTCCCTTACTTTTCCTCCTTTCCCTCCCACTTCCCTCTAGCAACAGACAAGTTTCTATGTGAAATCGAATGTCTGATATACACTTTTAGAGCCCAACCTGATGAGAGTAAGATTTACACAGTGCTCGTCTCCCTCCCCTCTTTCTCTCAATTATATTAGGTTTTCTTTGCCTCTTCAAGTGATTTTACCTTGTTTTTACCTCCTTTTTTTTTAGATCTTATTTTACCACTTTTTCCCTCTTTTCCCCAGTATGACAACCTTTTCCCCTCTAGTTCTCTTTTTCATATTATCAAAGTAATTTTTAGTTAATTATACCCCCAAACTTTGAGTATCCCCCTAGTAAAAATAAAGTTCTCAAGAGTCCTTTCCTTTTTACCTTTTTATGCATCTCTTGAGTTCTGTGTTTGGGTGTCGAATTTTTTGTTCAGATCCGGTCTTTTCATTAGAAATAGGTGAAATTCACCTATGTCATTGAATGACCATCTTCTTCCCTGGAGGATAATGCTCATTCTAGCTGGATAGGTTATTCTTGGCTGTAATCCAAGTTCCTTTGCCCTTCGGAATATCTGGTTCCAGGCCCTTCGATCCTTCAGTGTGGAAGCTGACAGATCCTGACAGATTCTAATTATTGATCCTCGGTATTTGAATTGTTTCTTTCTAGCTGCTAGCGGAATCTGTTCCTTGGTGCTATAGTCCTGAAATTTAGCCACGATATTCCTTGGGGTGTTAATTTTGGGGTCTCTTTCAGGAGGTGATCGGTGAATTCTTTCAATGGCTATCTTGCCCTTTGATTCTACAATCTCAGGGCAGTTTTCTTTCAGGATTTCCTGGAAGATAGTGTCCAGATTCTTTTTTTGATCATGGCTTTCAGGAAGTCCAATAATCCTTAGATTGTCTCTCCTAGATCTATTTTCTAAGTCAGTTGTTTTTTCTAGGAGATATTTCATATTTTCTTCTAATTTTTCATTTTTTTTGTTTTTGTTTGACTGATTCTTCAAGTCTTAGTGAGTCATTCACTTGCATTTGTTCAATTCTTATTTTTAAAGTGTTGTTTTCTTCAGTTACGTTTTTAAGTTCCCTTTGTAACTGGCCAATTTGTTCACTGCACTCTTTTTCCACTTCACTAATTTTATTTTTTAATACATTGGTGTCTTTTTCATATCTCTTTTGCAGAGCATCATATCCTTCTTGCAAGATACTGTATCCTTCTTGCACTGATTTCAATTTATTTTCCCATTTATCCTCCAGCTCTCTTTTGAGGTTCTTTATGCAATCTTCCAGAAAGGCCTTTTGAAACGGGGACCAGTGATGGTCGTTGCTGTTTTTTTCTGGATTTTTGTCTAAAGAAACCTCTGTATCTGAGGTCGTTTCTTTGCCTTGATAAAAGCTGTCTATGGTGAGAGCTCTCTTTTGCTTCTTCATCATTTTTTTTTCCCCTACCTTAAAGAGATATCCACTCTGTCTAAAAAAAAAAAACTTCGGCTGAAGACGCTTTGCCCTGGGGCACTTCGGCGAGTTGACTTAAGGTGCTGGGCCGGTGGGGGCTAGGACTAAGTCTGAATTACTCCTTAAACAAGGCAAGTCTGCCAGAACACCTGTCCCCAATCAGGGCAGAGTGTCCCGAGTGCCTCAGATAAACTCCAGGTGTTTGGAATTTGGAGTTTGGAGTTTGGAATTTCTTCCACGGTGAGCCGAGCTGAGTCCCACCCTCACTTCCGGCCTGCACAGTTGCCGTCTATTTATTTCTCTGTCCGAGTCCGACTAACCTGATATGAAGTTCTCCAGAGAGCCGTGCCCAAATATTTCTGAGTTCGTTGACTTGAAGATCAGTTCAGAGGCTTATTTTATTGTTGATTTGAGAGAAGATTGGAGAAGAGGCAGAAAGTCACCTTTTCACTCCACCATCTTGGCTCCGCCCCCCTATAAGCATATTTAAAATATTTGGAACAATCAAATGATATGATTTGTATAAGTACTTAGAAAATGTAAAAACTAATTTCATCACATGCAAATAATTTAATTGTCCCATGAAGAGCAAAAGAGCATAGACTGAAACTAGTTGTTATATAAAAATGCATTTTATTTAATAAAATTGAAATTAGCAATTTTTCTTAAAAACAATTGTAATATTTAGTAAGAATTTTGTAGACACATAATTATCAGTGTTGAATTTTGACCATTTCATTAAAAAGAAACAAACAATAATAAAAACAAACCAAGAAGAAAGAGGTTTAGCATAACATCAGGCTTAGTTTGGGGTAGCAGAGAGATTTTGAAGTGGAGGTGAACATATAAGATTGTGAGTACAACTGGTCCATGTTATAAATGAAGAAACTGAGCCTTAAAAAGGTATAATAACTTGCTCATAGTAAATAATATCCAGTGCTTGAGGAAAAATTCAAATCCAGCTCTTACTTCTTATAATTTCAGCATTCTACCCAATACAAAACACTGCTTCATAGAAAGGTAGATGAAATAAATTTGGAGTTGTATAGACATAATGAGTAATAGGAAGACAATGTTATCCCAGAGTAGGCATTCTAAAATTGTTTAACTCATGCAGAATGTGATCCCAATTGCAGATAAAAAAATGTTGCATAGAAAGAATTCTATACATATGATCCATTTCCTCTTAAAATACTTCAAAAATATTTTTAAAATCAAATAAGGATGCAAGGAATTGAAAACTGAGTGAGTGCCTATCAATTGAGGAATGGTTGAAATAATATGAACATAATGGAACACTATTTTCTCTAAGAAAAGATGAGCAAGCTGATTATAAAAAAGTTTGGAATGACTTGCATTGATATGGAGTGAATTGAGCAAAATCAGTAGAACATTGTACACAGCAACAACAAGATTGTGTGATAATCATCTATGACTGATTGAGGTCTTCTCAGCAATACAATGATTTAAAACTATTCTGATAGATTTGGGGGGGGAATTGTCATCAAATCCCAAGGAAGAACAAGAAGACTAAATGTGATTTGAAGCATGTTATTTTCCCTTTTTTGTTTTTGTTTTTTTCCCCTTTGTGTTTTTTTTCTTTTTGTTTTGATTACCCCCCAAAAAATAAAAATATATAAATATTATGAAATTATTGTACAGATATAATTTAGATCAGACTGCTTGCTGTTCTCAGGGGGAGGAAGGAAGGAAAAGATAAAGAAAAAATTGGTATGCAAAATCTTACAAAAGTGAATGTTAAAAAGTACCTTTCAATTTAATTGGGAAGAAAATACTATCATGTGAAAAAAATAAATGCCAAATTATAATTTCTGAAGAACAGGAGAAAATAAAATTGAAAAGAACAATAATTTATAATTTGCTCTTTCACCCATTCATTCTTCAGGATTAGATCATTTAATTTCCAATTAATTTGTGGTCTATTTTCTCCTGGCCTTATATTACATGTGAGTTTTATTGCATCATGATCTCAAAAGGATGCATTTACTATTTCTGCTTTTCTGCATTTGATTTTGAGGTTTTTATGCCCTAACACATGATCAATTTTCATATAAGTTCCATGAACCCCTGAGAAAAAGTATACTCCCTTCTATCACCATTCAATTTCCTCCAGAGATCTATCATACCTAACTTTTCTAGCCTTTTATTTACCTCCCTAACTTCTTTCTTATTTATTTTGTGATTTGATTTATGTAATTCTGAGAAAGCAAAGTTGAGATCCCCCACTAGTATAGTATTACTGTCTATTTCTCCTTGCATCGCTGTTAGATTCTCCTCTAGGAATTTTGATGCTATACCATTTGGTGCATATATGTTTAGTATTGATCCCACTTCATTGCCTATGGTACCCTTTAGTAAAATATAGTTTCATTCCTTATCTCTTTTAAATAGATCTATTTTTGTCTTTACTTGATATAAGGATTGCTATGCCCTGCCTTTCTTTGTTCACCTGAAGCATAGAAGATTCTGCTCCAGCCCTTTACCTTCACTCTGTATGTATCTCTATGTTTTAGATGTGTTTCTTGTAAACAACATATTGTAGGATTTTAGCTTTTAATCCAGTCTGCTACCCACTTCTGTTTTATGGGAGAGTTCATCCCATTCACATTCACAGTTAAAATAACTATATCTGTATTCCCTGCCATCTTATTTACCCAGAGTTATGATTTTCTCTTCCCTTTCTCCTCTCTCCATTCACCCCTCCCCAGTACTTTGCTCTTGATGACCACCTCCCACCAATTGTCCTCCCCCCTTTAGAGTCCCTCCCTCTTCTTTATACCTTTCCCCTAATCCTTCTATTAGTTTATCCCTTTCCTTTTCTCCCCTCCCTCCTATCTTCCCACAAGGAGGGTCAGGCCTTTCTTTGAAGCCAAATGTGTCTGATATACTCTCTTAGAGTCCAATCTAATGAGAGTAAGGTTTACACAATACTCATTGCCCTCCCTTCTTTCCCTCAATTATATTAGATCTTCTATGTCTCTTTATGAGATTTTTGCCTTATTTTAACTCCTTTATTTTTACTTTATTTTTCCTCCTTCCCCCCCTTTTTTTCATTATGGTATCCCTTCCACCTCTAATTTCCTTTCCATTATTATCAAAGAAAACTCGAGTTATACCCCCATTCTTTAAGGATACCTATAGTAGAAATATAGCTCTCAAGAGTTTTTTTTTTCCTTTTTACCTTTTTATGCTTCTCTTGAGTTCTGTATTTGGAGGTCAATTTTTTTTTGTTGGGATCTGGTCTTTTCATTAGAAATAGGTGAAATTCTCCTGTATCATTGAATGACCATCTTCTTCCCTGGAAGATGATGCTCAATCTAGCAGGATAAATTATTCTTGGCTGTAATCCAAGTTCTTTTGCCTTTCAGATTATCTGATTCCAGGCCCTTCGATCCTTTAATGTGGAAGCTGACAGATCTTGTGTAATTCTAATTACAATTCCTCAGTATTTGAACTGTTTCTTTGTAGCTGCTTGCAATATCCTTTCCTTGGTGCGATAGTCCTGAAATTTGGCCAAGATATTCCTTGGAGTTTTAATTTTGGGGTCTCTTTCAGGAGGTGATAGGTGAATTCTTTCAATGCCAATTTTGCCTTCTGATTCTAAAACATCAGGGCAATTCTCTTTCATGATTTCCTAGAAGATAGCATCCAGGGTCTTTTTTTCGCCGTGGCTTTCAGGGAGAACGATAATCCTTAGATTGTCTCTCCTTGATCTGTTTTCCAAGTCAGCTGTTTTTCCTAGGAGATATTTCATATTTTCTTCTATTTTTTCATTTTTTTTTGTTTTTGTTTGACTGATTCTTGAAGTCTTATTGAGTCATTTACTTCTATTTGTTCAATTTTAATTTTTTAAAGTATCATTTCCTTCAGTTATCTTTTTTAGCTCCTTTTGTAGCTGGCCAATTAAATTTCTTGATTCAATGCATTCTTTTTCCATTTTGCCAATTTTATTTTTCAGTGAATTGTTGTCTTTTTCCAATTCAACAATTTTGTTATTCAGTGAATTGTTGTCTTTTTCCAATTTGCCATTTTTATTTTCCAGTGAATTGGTGATTTTTTCCAATTCACCATTTTTATTTTCCAGTGAATTGGTGACTTTTTTTCCAATTCACCAATTCTGTTTTTCAGTGAATTGTTTTCTTTTTCCAATTTACTAGTCCTATTTTCGAGTTTTCGATATCTCTGTTGCCGTGATCTCAATTTATTTCCCCATTCTTCTTCTAGCTCTTTTTTGAGATTCTCTATGCGATCTTCCAGGTAAGCCTTCTGGAAGAGAGACCAGCTTAAGTCTGCCTTTGTGGCTTCATCTGGGATTGTTTTAAGAATCTCAGGATCTGGGGACTTCTCTACTTTTTCTCCATAAAAACTGTCTATGATGAGAGCTCTCTTCTGCTTCTTACTCATGCTTTTGAGTTGAGGAATCAGTCACCAGCAGATAATACTGAAGCAGTTTCTATTTGCCCTGGGGCAGTTTGCCGAATTGACTTCCAGTCTGAGGCTGGTCGGGCTAGATCTGCACTAGGACCATGTTTTTAGCTGCTTTCAATACACCCTTTACCAAAGGCAGATCTGCCAAAGCACCAGCCCCCAAGCACAGCAAAGTGGCCCAGGTGTCTCCTAGGGGCTTCCTGGGTGCCTCAAATCTGCCCCTCTATCTCAGCCCTGACTTCCGGCTTGGCTGGTGTCTGATCGCGACCAGTGGCCGATTCCCCTGAGGCTAACCTTTTCCAGAGTTTTTTCAAAATAGATTGTTGATAGAAGTACGTTGTATTCCAAGTGTTTGGTGGAACCCTCACTCCAAAACCAGTTCGGAGGCTCAATTTGTCTGGGTCTGAGGGAAGGTCTCAGGAGCTCACAGAGAACGCTGTCTGCAGTTCACCATCTTGGCTCCTCCCCCAAGAACAATAATTTAAAAATAAATTCTAAAAACAATAGAAAAATAAAGAATTGAAGATGTATTTTCTACAGTGAGATATTCTGAGAAACTCAGTTAATGTATTATGCTAATAGAGAAATGGCATTTGAAGTGATTTTTAAGAAAAGGGAGAGAAACAATTAAGGAATATATATTTCAACATGTACTATATTGTCTAATAAATGAAAGGCAATATAAGCCTTATACCTCAACTTGAAACACCTTATTTTGATATGCTCATTTTGTTTAACTTTGTTTATTGATTTATGTGTACTTGCTGTCACACTAGTAAAAGATTCTTTTTTACACAGCCTTGATTTGAGTGATTGTTCATAATTGGCTAGATAGTGATGCTTTTCTAGGGTATAATCAGGACAAATTGAAATTCATAATAATCTTTGGTTTGGGGAATCTTGGAATCCTGGAAAAATATGGTGTGGGTAACCACTAAAACAAACACAACAAATTATTCTTATAAGTAGGCATATTTGAAAAAAGCAGGATCAGATAGTAGTTCCTTGTCTCATTAGAAGTTATACATTATAACCCTTTTACTTCATGCTAATTCAATTTAAAATTGCTAAGCATGTGCTCTATCAAAGTTCTGTGCTGTATTCGAGGGACCCCAATGTTAAAAAAAGAAAAAAAAATACATTGTTCTTCTGGAAGAATAAAGCTTTTTTTTTTTTTTTAACTATTTAAAATTCTAAACTTAAACACCAAATTAGAATGAGGCTTTCTATATACACAGAAGATCTGAAAAGAGGATTTTATAAGAAATTTTATCTCCATTTCAACCTGATTGCTTTTTAAAAGGCCTACATTAAATTACAAGTTACTGTCCAAAAGTGTCCTGCTTCTTTGTGCTTGCTTCTGAAGTTCTTTCTTTTCTTTTTTTATGTATTGAAAAAAAGCAATTGTTCAATGGACTTCTTTTTTTTTGCTTCTCATTCTTACTAATTTATGCTACCTCTTCAATCCTTTTCAATTAAAAAGAGAGAAAAAAACATAAAAAAGTATAAATAGTTCAGAAAAACAAATCCATACCATGGCCATTTCCAAATGTGTATTCACGTTTATGTAGCTTGAATGCATCATTTTTCCAAGAGCTCGTTGAATCAAAGTAAATCTCCTGAGAGCGTTTATAAGATCAGTTTGGGCTGATGCCTCAGCTGGTGGATCATGTACATATTTATTGTATTAGTGGAATATTTAGAATGCCACTGAGTGGGATTATAATTAGGGAAGGAAAGGAAGGGGTTAATGGTCATCCCATAGAGTGTTCTGTTAAAACTGCAAATGAAGAAAGGAGAAGATAAGACAGAGAAGATAGCCTGGAAATATATTTTGTCATTGATTTGATGTTTTACAAAAGTTTACTTTTATTTCTTCATTATGATATCATTGAATAATTACTCTCCTGTTTCTATTCTCTTCTTTTTTCTGTCAGGAAGAAAAATGTAACAAATACTGTACTTGCTATTAAAGTAAATTTAAATATGTATGGGGTCTTCAGGAAGGACTAGCATCTTTGACCTGAGTGCTTGCTGAATCATCTTCAGGACCTGCTATTCACTTTGGAGTCCATCTTTCACCCTGCTCTCACTTCTCCAAGAAGCCATAGAATGCATAGCTGATGGGGTGAATAGACCTCAGCAAAATGCTATGTCCTTGGCTATACCCCAGTATCTAAGTGGGGCTCAGTGAGGAATTATCTCCCTCTACCTTCTCTTGATACAGGAACAAACTGACCCTGCAGAATTTTTTGTTTTGACAAAATTATCTTTGACATATAGAATTAACTTGTGCTGATAAGAGTTAATGGTATATTTTCAGTTGGTCAAGCTTTACATGTCAGTTTCAGGTGCTACTTGCATAAACCCAACCAATACTATGATAATCTATTACTTTACTGACACATACCTAACATAGTTACTATTCCTTATCTAGGGTCTTTTTTAATAAAAGATTCCATCCTCCTCCTTGTTAATTATAAGTTCATTAGGAACTTTGCCCACTTGCTAAGTATAACAGTAAAAATATGCTCCTTGACTTTAAAATGATTTGAGTGTATGAAATCACTCTGGGCAGCTCTCTTTTATGATTTCTTGTACCTTATCACAGCATTCATAATCAAGTAAAACCATCTCCTCTGACAGGCAACCTACTGGTGAGTGAGGATGATGTCTGAGCATGGGAAGATTTCTTCTAGAAGAATGGGGAAACAAGAACATTTTGCTCCAATGGTCATGAAGATGACTGAAGTAGAAGCTGTAGGGCTAAAAATTTGGGAGAGACATCTATGACAACAAGGTCATCCACTTTAAACTGGACCATTGCTAGTCATCCTGACTTTTGTCTTGCCATTGAATTCCAGTGAGACGGTGAGGCTGACAACTTTGTAGAACTCTGCTCCACTTAAATCCAATTTGAGCACAAGTCAAAATATTAACCTGTGATGTCATTGTTCCTGTTTGAAAATTAAGGACAAAGAACAGGTGATATAATAGCACAGTTTCAGTGATTAAATCCTTTCTGTACTTTTTTTTGAAACAGCTGAATTCAATATCTCTTTTTCTTATTCAATCATATTAAATGATGTATGACATTCTTGTTCTTAATAAATACAATTTTTTACTGTCTTATTTTTCTAGATTAGAGTCTCTTTTATTTTTCTTTTTAACACATCCATTTTATTTTCATTACTCAAAGCTATTATAAAATTAGCAATTGTTTTAAAATTCCAAAATAAAGGTCCATATTACATTAGTAAAAGTGTCTTCACTGACAATGTCAATGATGATGAATTAATTGGGTTTCACACTATACCTGTTAGGTAGATTAAAGACATTATCAGATCCTAGTGGGAGTTTAAATTGTTTACTAATATGAGTCAAAATCACTCTTCCAGGACAAGTAATTTGCTAAATTGTTCTATGAAAGAGTCTATTTCTTTCATGTGAGTGAGCATTATACTGACAAAAGGATCAGGCTCATTAATAATTGCTATGATTTCTGCTGTAATACAGAATGGTTTAGAACAGAAAAAAAAAGTTATACGTCAGGAAAGGGATAAGATCTCTGAATCAAATAAAGCTGCTGAGAATGTTTAGGTCAATTTGACGCCAAGAATGCTTCTGAGGAAAAACATAATAAAGAGGGGGAAGCAGGGAGTCAAAGGCTCCCACCAAGTGAAGACGTATATTTTTAATCACATATGAACAAAAGGAATGAGGATGGAGAAAGTGAGAGATCTGTTAGCCTCAGCTCTTGTTTTTCTCCCCAATAACCACTTGTAATATGCTGACCATTCTAAAATTCCCCACTTCTTGAGTTCCCTTTAATTTATTAAGCCTTTTTCTTTTCTTTTTTTTCTTTTTGTTTTTTTGGAGGGTAGTGAGGAGGCGGAATATGTCAACTTTATCTATGAGACATCTGCATAACACTTTCATAATTGTAGGAAGAGCAATTTCTCAATACTTTGGCAAGGGACAGAGTTGATGATAGCTTTGGAGAGGAGAGTTGATCTTATTTCTAGCTTCCAACAAAGCAAAATTCAGGTTCAAAAAGAGAAAGATACCCAAAAACGAGAGCAAACTATGGGATGAAGTAAACATGCTTTTAATAAGTATGTATTTGGTTAAACATATTTTACTAATTATTTTTCATTGTATACCTCAATATATATATATATATATATATTTTCCTTTTCACAGATATTTCAATTTAAGAATGTAGCCTGTATCTCTCTTGAAAATATTAGAATTTACATATTTTTTCCTTTGTGATCCTTGTATACATTTAAAAAATATTAACGTTCATTTCTTTTTAAATTTTGAGTTCCAAAATTCTTTCCTTTCCCTCTAGCCCCTGTTATTTATTGAGATATTTCATATCCATTTATCATTCATGTAAATCAATGCACAGCATATTTTCATATTAGCCAAACTTTTTTAAAAAGAAAGAAATATAAAATGAAAAAATAATATCCCACTCTGTGCTCAGATCTCATCAACTTTTATGAAGACACTTTTTTTTAAATCATGAGTTCATTTTAATTGTCTTGAATCATGGTATTGATCAGAGTTACTAAGTCTTTCAAAGGTGATTATCATAATATTGCTGCCACCATGAAGAGTGTTTTCTTAATTCTGATCACTTCAATTTGCATCTGTTAATTGTAGTTATAGTCCTGTAGGGCAAACTAATTTTTTTTTAAATCATGCTTTTATCATTTCTTTCAGAACAATTACATTTAATCACTTTCATATACCACAACTTATTGAACTGTTTCTCAATTGAAGGGAATCTTTTTTATTTCCAATTATTTGTCACCACAAAAGAGCTGTTATTTTTGTACATGTCAATTCTTTTATCTTTTCCATGATCTCTTTGTGATACAAGATGTGGAATTGCTGATTCATAGGGTATACACATGCTTATAGTCTTTGGGGCATATTACAAATTGTTTTCCAGAGCAGTTAGAGTACTTTACTAATCCACCAAGAATGCAATAGAATAGCTATCATTGCAAATTATCTCCAGCATTTGAAATTTTACATTCTGTCATCTTAGTTAATTTGATAGGCATGAGATGATACCTCAGGGTTGTTTTAATTTATATTTTTTTAGTAGGGCATTTTTCCCTAATACAGCTACTGATAGCTTTGACTTCTGAAAATGTACTTATTAATTGTATAAAGGTTCCTATTTTTTTTAAATAAATTTGCCTCATTTTTACCTTATATTTAAAAAATTAGACCTTCATCAGAGAGATTTGTTATAATTTCCATCAGCCTCCCTCATTTTCCTGATTTCTCTCTAATTTTGTTTCTATTGATTTTGTGTGTCCAATTTTTTTTTAAATTTTATACCATCAAAATTATCCATTTACCTCATGAACCTCTCTCTATTGCTTAATCTTAAACTCTTCACTTATCCATAGATTTTATAGGTAATTTTTCTCCTATGCACTCTTAATTTGCTTATGGTATTACCTTTTATGACTAAATCACAAACCCGTCTTTAACCTTATCTTGATATATATTATCAGATTTTCATCTATGCCAATTTTCTGGAAGGTTGTTTCAGAATGTACAGTTTTTTGTGTGAAAATTTATGTTACTTGACTAAAGAAATAGAAGAATTTTTTTGTAATTTTAATAAAAGATAAAATCTTAAATCAGAAGTTCATGGTTTACTCTCAATACATTTTCTAGGAAGTAATTCATTTACATTAGAAAAGGAAGGATTGAATTTTCCATTACAAAAACCTTGTCAACATATATTTACATATGGTATTAAAGGGGTTATAGCAACCACAAGCTATCGATTACTACTTAGATGCAACTCAGTTTGTCCTAATATACATGACTTCTATGATAAATTGTTTCTAAAAAGAGGGAAATGTCAGATCACATCATGCTGCAATAATTGGCATAATAGAATTATTTCTCCTTCTCCAGTCTCTACCTTTGAAAGGTAGGCAATATTATTCTTTTCTAGCCATTCTTCTCAATGGGAGAGGAGAGAGGAGGAAGAGAATTTGGAATTCATTTTTTAAATGAATGTTAAAAATCTTTTTACATGAAATTGGATAAATGATTTAAATACAGAGAGAAACAAAGTCAGCCAGTCAGAGCAAGACAGAGACAGAGACAGAGACACACCCATACGCAGAGATTCTTGATCAAAGAAAATGAGACCCCAAATGGGGTGGGAGGATGAAGGATATTGGAATGTACATTTTAAGTCAATGTGCAGTTGCATATTGTTTATACAATTTAAAGACGATGTAAATATGTGACCACATACTGTTTTTCTTTAATTTATTTTTAAAACCAAAGAATTTATCATTTGCAAAGCTGTAGTGAAAAAAGTTATGGCTTGTATTAATTTTATGTTTCAACAACAAGACTATGTGATAAACAATTCTGATGGACATGGTTCTCTTCAACAATGAGGTGATTCAAATCAGTTCCTATTGTTTAGTGATGAAGAAAGCCATACATCCAGAGAGACACTTGTGGGAACTGAGTGTGGATCAGAACATAGCATTAAAGCTTTCTGTTGATATTGCTTGCATTTTGTTTTCCTTCTTTAGTGTTTTTTTTTTGTTTTTTCTCTTTCTATATCTGATTTTTCTTGTGCTGAAAGATGACAATATGTATACATATATTGGATATATCACATATTTTAACATATTTAACACGTATTAGACTACTTGCCATCTCGGGGAGGGGGTGAAAGGAGGGAAAAATTTGGAACAGAAAGTTTTGCAAAGGTCAATGTTGAAAAATTACTCATATGTTCTGTAAATAAAAAGATTTAATAAAAAAAAGTATGTAATCTGATGGGAAAATAGTTGCATGTGATGTAATCCATGATACCAAAGATTATTTTTTCAAGGTAATAACATCTTAAATCAATACCAGCTGTCATTTCCTCACTGAAACACCATCATCTCTGTCCCACCATGACTACTAAGAACTATACTATTTGAAATGATTGTGCTTAAGGTCCTATTCCATAGATTATTATTGTTATTGATAACATTTCAATTAATATTATTTACTTATATGACTTCAAGTTTCTTGGGATATGAAGTTCAAAAGCAACTGATTCACTGTTTTAAGAACAAATTATGATTGTAGCTTGTAAACATTTAGCCATTAATAACATTAATTCTAAGACCTATTTTTAACCAGTCTTTTAAAGGACAGGCAGTTGTATTTTTGTTGTTTAATTAGTTTTAGTTTTAGTTTATATTTTATAAACCTTTTTATATATCGTAAAATTGAAGCATGATGAAGTTTAGGGGGAAAAGCAGAATAAAAATTAATGAATTAAGCAGAAAATTTTAGACAATGAATTTCTACATATGGCAATTTATACATTTATGGATAGACTTTATTTTCCCTAGGTCACTGAAACAATACATAACTCTGCCTGGCACTGTGTATATGTAGGTGTTTGATATGTGTGTTTGTGTATTGCAGAAATTTCAAATGCTATTTTCCAACAAAATAGATAGCAAATTAAAGTTAATTTCTGGTAATTAGTTATTAGTAATTACAGGTATCATAATACCAAAGTGAGAACCTTTGTAATGAGAGATATATGTAGGCTATTTTGCTGAATTCATTAAAAGATACAGGCAGGATAAAGATACCAAGAAGGTGACACAACATTGGGATATTCTACTTTGCTATCACACTATTAAGTTCATTTTAGAGTTGAAACTCCTCTGGGAGAAAAATCCTAGATGATTAAATGGCAAACTAAAGTGGTCTAATTCCATACTACATATCCATTGGAGCAAAAATAATGAGATAGCATTGTCAGAAGCATACCTCATTTGACTAACAGGGCACGTGATATAGAAAGAAAAGAACTACAGACAATAAGTTCAAAAACTTTTTCTCCTGGGAAGCAAGTGAATTAAAATGTTACCTCCCCAACAAATCTATAATAAGACAATAAAGGGATCTTTTTTGTACAAAAAAAAATTCTCAAAATAAAATTGTTACATGAAGCAAAAGAAGATTTCATCCAAAAAAATCCTAGATGTGTCTAGGAAGTAAATGACTCAATGTGAAGTAATACATCTAAGGCCAGGTATAGCCAAATTACACTGTGATGTGGATGAAAAATGTAAGGGAGATTATATGCTTAACTTCCATATCTTTGTAGCCAGTAACTCGCATTATTTCTCTCTCTTTGATATGATAGTCAGAAAAATCTAGTCTATTGCTATTACTTATTTGTAAACTATTTAGAAGTTAAATACTCAGTCTTCAGAGATCTAAGTCATTTAATCCTAGTTTGACTATTGAATATCACAGAACTAAGTGGGGGGGAAGCATAGTTTAGGGAAAAAATAGCCAAGGAAAAATAAAAAATAAAGGAAATATATAGGAATATAAAGGGAGAGTATGAATAATCAAATATAAGCTAATGAATTATATGGCTCATCCTGTTCTCTCAGTTATCCACTACTTGTAATATTTCACTGAGTATTTCTCTGCCTAGAAACAATTTCAAGATCACCATTCTCTTACAAGCAACTAAGATCAGAAACTTAGGTCTGTAACAGATTTTATGGTCATCTAGTATCTCCATTTCATTTTAAAGATTAAGAAAATGAGTCTTGAAAGAGTGATATGATTTCTTTAAGTTTCCATAAGTAGAAAAAAATTGGCATTTGAGCTCTGGATTCCAAAGCAAGTGTCATAAAGTATCCACTCCAATGTGAAATATCTACTATAGTTAACATTTCTATTTTCATATTATGCTAATTAGGGCCTCAAAGTGTCTATCTTCTTGATAGAAAATAAAAAGATTCATAAATATTACAAGAGTTAGTCAATGAATGGAAATTTGAAAGATCGAAATAATTTCCTTCTAAATATGTTTGCATTAAAAATTGAACAATGTCATTTAAGGTGTGTGTGTAAATTATATAATAAAATAATTACTCTGTATTGGCACATCTATATGTTTATGTATTCAAAAATCTCAAGTAAGACTTGCCTGCAGATTAAATTTATTAAGTATTCTTAGACTACGCTAACAATCTTCCAATTTACTTTAATCAATCCTGCAGATTTTCCATCAAAACCACAAGTTTCCAGAATATACTGCCTTGATTAATTGATTTTTGTCTACCTTTTTTAAAGAATTTTTATGGAAAAATGTATTTATTACAAATGTGTATTTTGTCACCTTCAAGATTTATCATTCTTCTGCTCGTAAATTACATTATCCAATCTCAAAAGTATATTGTTTTACTATGGCATATTCCAGTGAAGTGTGAATGTGAGTGTGTGTGTGTGTGTGTGTGTGTGTGTGTGTGTGTGTGTGTGTTTGTGGACTAGATCATTGATTTGGTAAGTTCTCAATCAGACAAGTCTAGTTAGCTTCTTATCTCGATCATAGGCAAAATGGCAGTATGAATTTTCCAGGAGTAGAGTTGATGAATTTAATGATGATGATGATGATGATAATGATGATGATGATGATGACAGCAATAACATTTATTTAACACTGCATCCCAAACACCATACAGAGTACTTTGCAATTATTATTTCACTTAATCTTCTCAACTACTCTGGTGGGATAGGTGCTATAATTATTTTCATTTTACAGATAAGGAAGTTTGATGGCTAAGTGACTTGCCCAAAATGACATAAATAGTAAATATTTGAATCAGGATTTGAATTCAGATCTTTCTGATTTGAGGCCTGAGGTCCTTTCACTGAACCACCTAGATGAACTAGGGAATCTAAGAAGAACTATTTATTTCAATGTTTCAACCCTTGGTATTATCTTTAATTTTTCCTCTTCCTACATTTTCTCTCTCCAATTACTTTTGTGACTAGTTATTATAAATCTATTCCAGATTTGAATCTTTCTTTTTACAAAGATTACCATCAGGTTTATATAGGTTTAATTTGACATTCATTTGTATAACTATTAAAGTCTTTTAATTGATCTGCTTTCATTTAATCTGGATCCTATTCAATCTATTTTTCTAACTATACCCACATTTATCTTCCAAATATGCAATTCTAGTGATGCTACTTTTCCATTCAAAGTTTTTGAAAGATCCTTATTGTCTAATGAATAAAGTATAAATTCCTTTATCTGACTATCAAGACTCCACAACAATATATAACCTCCTTATCTCTCCAATTTAATCTCACACTATTTTTTTTCTTCTCTACTCCAGAAATCTGCATGTCAGCAAAACTGGGTTATTTACTCTTTGATACAAATCTGGTATTATTTTGTCATTTCGTGCATTATATTTCCTTGGGTTTAGTTCTTTATTCCTTTGTTAAAAAGGCTTTCTGAGATTTCAAGAAGTGCCCTTAGTGGGGACCTTATTGACTTATCTCAATAGTCCATCTGTTGGGCAGCTAGGATATTGTGGTCTTCAGAAAAGGAAGCAACTCTTTCCTAGGCTATATATTCTTAGCAACCATTTTAATTTTGAGTCTATTCCCCTTAGGAAGAAAAAAGGCAAAGGGAAAAGTATGCCTTTTGGGGGTATGTGTTTATACTTTTTTCTGTAATGATATGATGAAATCCATTTTTTTCTTTTATATATTAATTTACTCTGTAGACATTAAGTTTCTAAACAGAACATTTACTTCATAACGTCAAAACATTGATAAAAGTAGTAGATTTTAATTATGACATTGCATTCTATGTATAAATGATAGTCAATAAATATTTTTTTACATTAGTACTATGTGTCAGGCACTATGTTAAATCCAATGGACAAAATTTTTATGAAAATAATGACAATGCCTGCCCTTATGGAGCTCACAAGCTAATGGGGGGAAAGATTGTACAAAAGGATACCAACAGTACAAGGTAAGAAGTTAAAGAAGTCTTAGAGTAGGAGGGGAGCCAAGATGGCAGAGTGAAAACCTGACTCTATGCATCCTCCTCTGAACTTCTTTCAAACCAACAATAAAATAAGCCTTTGAACTGATCTTCAAGTCAAGGAATCCAGAAATATTTGGACACTGCTCTCTGAAGAACTTCATATCAGGTTTGTCTAACTTGGATAGAGGGATAAGCAGTGGACTCGGGTGTAGGCCAGAAGTGAGGGTGAGACTCAGCTCAGCTCATACTGGCAGAAACTCCACACTCCAAACTCCAAACACCTGGAGTATATCTGAGGCACTTAGGACACTCTGCCCTGATTGTGGATAGGTGTTCTGGCAGACTTGCCTTGTTTAAGGAGTAATCCCAATTTAGTCCTAGCCCCCACCAGCCCAGCACTTTAAATTAATTCACCAAATTGCCACAGGGCAAAGATCTTCAGCCACCGTTTTTTTCCAGCCTTAAAGAGACATCCATGCTGTCTACAAAAAATGAATAAGCAAAAGAGAGCTCTCACCATAGACAACTTTTATCAAGAGAAAGAAGGGATGATACCAGATCCTGAGGTTCCTTTATACAAAACTCCAAAGAAAGTTATTAAGGACCATCACTGGTCCCCTTTTCAAAAGGCCTTTCTGGAAGATTGCATAAAGAACCTCATAAGAGTTGGAGGAAAATGGGAAAATAAATTTAAATCAGTGCAAAAAGGATATGATGCCCTGCAAAAGAGATATGAAAAAGACACCAATTTATTGGAAAATAAAATTAGTGAAGTGGAAAAAGAGTGCAATGAACAAAAAAATTCAGTTGGCCAGTTAAAAAAAGGAGCTTAAAAAGGTAACTGAAGAAAACAACACTTTAAAAATAAGAATTGAAAAATGCAAGTGAATGACTCAATAAGACTTGAAGAATCAGTCAAACAAAAACAAAAAAAATGAAAAATTAGAAGAAAATATGAAATATCTCCTAGGAAAAACAACTGACTTGGAAAAATAGATCTAGGAGAGACAATCTAAGGATTATTGGACTTTCTGAAAGCCATGATGAAAAAAAGAATCTAAACACTATCTTCCAGAAAATCCTGAAAGAAAACTGGCTTGAGATTGTAGAATCAGAAGGCAAAATCATCATTGAAAGAATCCACTGATCACCTCCTGAAAGAGACCCCAAAATTAAAACCCCAAGGAATATTATAGCTAAATTTCAGGACTATCACACCAAGGAAAAGATTCTGCTAGCAGCTAGAAAGAAAAAAATTCAAGTACTGAGGATCAATAACTAGAATCACACACGATCTGTCAGCCTCCACATTGAAGGCCCGAAGGGCCTGGAACCATATATTCCCAAAGGCAAAAGAAACTTGGATTACAGCCAAGAATAGCCTATCCAGCTAGTATGAGCATTATCCTCCAAGGAAGAAGATGGTTATTCAATGATATAGGTGAATTTCACCTATTTCTAATGAAAAGACCAGATCTGAACAAAAAATTCAACCTCCAAACACAGAACGCAAGAGAAGCATAAAAAGGTAAAAAAGGAAAGGACTCTTGAGAACTTTATTTCTACTATGGGGATATGTAAAGTTCGGGGGAATAATTAAATAAATATTACTTTGATAATATGAAAAAGAAAACTAGAGGGGAAAGGATGTCATACTGGGGAAAAGGGAAAAAGTGGGAAAAAAGATCTAAAAAAAGGAGCTAAAAACAAGGTAAAATCTTTTGAAGAGGCAAATAAAACCTAATATACTTGAGAGAAAGAGGAGAGGGAGATGAGCATTGTGTAAATCTTACTCTCATCAGATTAGGTTCTAAAAGTGTATATCAGACACTTGATTTCACATAGAAACTTGTCTGTTGCTAGAGGGAAGTGGGAGGGAAAGGAGGAAAAAGAAAGGGATAAATTATTAGAAGGGAAAATAGAAGAATCCGTGGAAAGGAGTTAAAAATGGGGGAGGGGATCTAAAGGGTGGTGGATTGTTTGGGAGAGGGGGTCATCAAAAGCACAGTACTGAGGAAGGGGGAAAGGAGAAAGGGCAAAGGAAAGGGGAAAACATCACTTGGGTAAATAAGATGGCAGGAAATAAAGAATTAGTTATTCTAACTGTGAATGTGAATGGGATGAACTCTCCCATAAAACGGAAGCAAATAGCAGACTGGATTAAAAACCAGAATCCCACAATGTGTTGTCTACCAGAAACACATCTAAAACATAGTGACACATATAGGATGAAAGTAAAAGGCTGGAGCAGAACCTATTATGCTTCAGGTGAACAAAAAAAAAAAAAAAAAAAGCAAGGGTAGCAATCCTTATCTCAGATCAAGTAAAAGCCAAGATAGATCTAATCAAAAGAGATTAAGAAGGAAACTATATTTTATTAAAGGTTACCATAGATAATGTAGCAATATCAATACTAAATATATATGCACCAAATGCAATAACATCCAAATTCCTAGGGGAGAAATTAAGAGAGAGGCAAGAAGAAATAGATAGCCAAACTATACTAGTGGGGGATCTCAACCTTGCTCTCTCAGAATTGGATAAATCAAACCACAAAATAAACAAGAAAGAAACTAGGGATATAAACCAATTGTGAGAAAAGTTAGCTATGATAGATCTATTGAGAAAACTGAATGGAGACAGTAGGGAATTTACTTTTTTGTAAACAGTCCATGGAACCTATACAAAAATTGACCATGTGTAATGGCACTCAAAATCAAATGAAGAGAGGCAGAAATGGTAAATGCATCTTTTTCAGTTCATGATGCAATAAAAATCACATGCAATATAAGGCCAGGAGAAAATAGACCAAAAGTTAATTGGAAATTAAATGAACTAATCCTGAAGAAGGAATGGGTGAAAGAGCAAATCATAGACAAAATCAAGAATTTCATCCAGGAGAATGACAATAATGAGACAACATACCAAAATTAGTGGGATATGGCCAAAGTGGTTATAAGGGGCAATTTTATATCTCTAGATGCTTACTTGCATAAAATGAAGAAAGAAAAGATCAATGAATTGGCTTATTATTAAAAAAAACTAGAAAAAGAATGAATTAAGAACCCTCAATCAAATACCAAATTGGAAATTCAAAAAATAAAAGGAGACATTAATAAAATTGAAAATAAGAAAATTATTGAATTAATAAATAAAACTAAGAGTTGGTTCTACGAAAAAACCAACAAAATAGATAAGCCTTTAGTTAATTTGATAAGAAAAAGTAAAGAGGAAAATCAAATTGTTAGTCTCAAGAATGATAAGGGAATGATAAGGGAGAACTTTCCTTCAATGAAGAGGAAATTAGAGCAAGAATTAGGAGTTACTTTGCCCAACTTTATGTCAGTAAGTTTGATAATCTAAATGAAATGGAGAAATATCTACAAAAATATAGATTGCCCAGGTTAACAGAAGGTGACATAAATTATTTAAATAGCCCCAAATTAGAAAAAGAAATAGAACAAGCTATTAACCAACTTCCTAAGGAAAAATCTCCAGGGCCAGATGGATTTACATGTGACTTCTACCAAACATTCAAAGAACAATTAATTCCAATACTATACAAACTATTTGAGAAAATAGGGAGAGAAGGTATACTGCCAAATTCCTTCTATGAGACTGATATGGTACTGAAAGCTAAACCAGGTAGGGTGAAAACAGAGAAAGAAAACTATACACCATATTTCCTAATGAATATTGATGCAAAAATTTTAAATAAGATATTAGCAATGAGATTACAGAAAGTCATCCCCAGGATAGTACACTATGACCAAGTAGGATTTAAATCAGGAATGCAGGGCTGGTTCAATATTAGGAAAACGATCAGCATAATTAATTATATTAATAACCAAAGTATCAAAAACCATATCATTATCTCAATAGATGCAGAAAAAGCATTTGATAATATCCAGCACCCCTTCCTATTAAAAACACTAGAGAGTATAGGAATAAATGGACTTTTCCTTAAAATGATCAGTAGCATCTATTTAAAACCATCAGCAAGCATCATATGTAATGGAGACAAACTAAAATGATTCCCAATAAGATCAGGAGTGAAACAAGGCTGCCCACTGTCACCATTACTATTTCATATTGTATTAGAAATGTTAGCTTTAGCAATAAGAGAAGAAAAAGAGATAAAAGGAATCAGAGTAGGTAATGAAGAAACCAAATTATCACTCTTTGCAGATAACATGATGGTATACATAGAGAACCCTAGAGACTCAACTAAAAAACTACTAGAAACAATTCACAACTTTAGCAAAGTGGCAGGATTCAAAATTAATCCACATAAATCATCAGCATTTTTATATATTACCAACAAAGTTCAGCAGCAAGAGATACAAAAAGAAATTCCATTCCAAATAATAGATGATAGGATAAAATATTTGGGAATCTATCTGCCAAGGAAAAGTCAGGAACTTTACAAACTAAACTACAAAACACTTTCCACACAAATAAAATCAGACCTAGTCAAATGGAAAAACATTAAGTGCTCATGGGTAGGCAGAGTGAATATAATAAAAATGACAATACTACCCAAACTAATCTACTTATTTAGTGCCATACCAATCAAACTCCCAAGAAAGTATTTTACAGATCTAGAAAAAATAGTACCAAAGTTCATTTGGAAGAACTAAAGGTCAAGGATTTCAAGGGGATTAATGAAAAAAAGGCAGATGAAGGTGGCTTTGCTGTACCAGATATAAAACTATATTATAAAGCAGCAGTCATCAAAACCATTTGGAACTGGCTAAGAAATGGTGCAGTCGATCAGTGGCACAGGACAGGTTATCAGGAGACTAGGCAATAACTTTCACAATTTAGTGTTTGATAAACCCAAAGACTTCAGTTTTTGGGATAAGTACTCACTATTCGGCAAAAACTGCTGGGAAAATTGGAAACTACTGTGGAAGAAATTAGGGCTTGACCCATACATAAGACCACATACCAAGCTAAGATCTAAATGGGTTCAAGATCTATATATAAAGAGTGATGTTGTAAGCAAATTAGAGGAACGTAGTATAGTTTACCTCTCAGATTTACCTCTCAGACCTGTGGAGATGGAATAAATTTACGTCCAAAGAAGATCTGGAACTCCTAATTAAACACCACATGGATAATTTTGATTATATTAAGTTAAACAATTTCTGTACAAATAAAACTAATGCAGACAAGATTAGGAGGGAAGCATCAAATTGGGAAATCATCTTTACATTTAATGCTTCTGATAAAGGCCTCATTTCTAAAATATATAGAGAATTGTCTCATATATATGAGAATTCAAGCCACTCTTCAATAGATGAGTGGTTAAGGGATATGAAGAAACAATTTTCAGATGATGAAATTAAAACCATCTCTAGTCATATGAAAAGTTGCTCCAAATCACTATTGATCAGATAAATGCAAATTAAGACAACTCTGAGGTACCACTACACACCTATCACATTGACTAAAATGACAGGAAAAGATAATGATGAATTTTGGGGGGGATGTGGGAAAACTGGGACACTAATACATTGTTGGTGAAATTGTGAATGGATCCAACCATTCTGGAGAGCAATTTGGAGCTATGCTCAAAAAGTTATCAATCTGTGCATACCCTTTGACCTAGCAGTGTTTCTACTGGACCTATATCCCAAAGAGATCTTAGAGGAGGGAAAGGGACCCACATGTGCAAAAATGTTTGTGGCAGCCCTTTTTGTAGTGGCTAGAAACTGGAAACTGAAGGGATGCCCATCAATTGGAGAGTGGCTGAATAAATTATGGTATATGAATGTTATGAAATGTTATTGCTGTGTAAGAAACGACCAGCAGGACGATTTCAGAGAGGCCTGGAGGGACTTGCATGAACTGATGCTGAGTGAAACGAGCAGAACCAGGAGATCATTATACACGGCAACAACAGTACTATATGACCATCAATTCTGATGGACATAGCTCTCTGCAACAAAGAATTGTCTCAAACCAATTCCAATTGTTCACTGAAGAAGATCATATACGCCCAGAGAGAGGGATATGAAATGTGGACCACAACATAACATTTTTATGCTCTCTTTTGAGGCTTGTTTGCATTGTGTTTCCTTTCTCTGATTTTCTTTTTTTTTCTTGTAGATAGGATTTTTTTGCATAACTTCTCAAGCATTTCAACATTATTAACATGTAGTGGACGTCCTGCCATCTAGGGGAGGGGAGGGAACTGGCGGTAAAATTTATAATGGAAAGCTTTGTAAAGATCAATGCTGGGGAACTACCCATACATATGTTATATAAATAAAAAGTTTTAATTTTTAAAAAATGATGAAATCACAGGTCTGATAAAATTAACAAATGAAAAAATGGATGAATAAGTAAATTAATAAATAATTTTCCCACAATGAAAGAAAAAAGAAGAAGTTTTAGAGCAGTTGCTCACGATAAAAAATGAAGTAATGCCTGAAATCAACTCTTTGTTAAAATGGAGAATTGATAGTTTGTGATTTCCTCCTCCACTCAAAGGATACAAAAGTTGTGATAAAGTTGAGTACCAAGTATTAAGAAATTGTTCAAAATGAGGATTTTATAATAATAAGCTTCCTTGGAGCATGATAGAAAAATCAGAACAGTCCTAAAATAATGTAGCCAGGTAAGAATTTACATTTCTCTGTAAAGGAGTTCTCTAAATGATTTTTATAATTCAAAGTGTACCTTATATAATTTCTAATTATTAATCTTTTGAATGACTTTTCTATTAAGCAACATTTCAAAAATCCATGAGTTCCATTCTAGTGGTAGTTCTATTGAAAGTGTCATTATTTCCTACAAATAATGAGGATACCATTTAATAAATTGCTACTTAAATGGGTATTTTATGCTTAATTCTTTTGATGAGAATTTTGAAGAATTGCATCTATTAGTGCTCTTATATTTATATTTAGAATATTCTCCTTTATTTCACATAGAAAATAGCTGGTAACTTATACAAACTTTCAACTGACAGTGGTAATAAAATAGAAATTCTGCCTAAAAATTTAAGTCCCCTTAACTTTCTAGTCAATACAATATTTTCATTCAGTCATTTTCATCTCATGCATTTATGTGCACAAAAGAGTCTCATTTGTTCTGATTGCTTGCTTAAGAAAATATTGGGAATCTCAATAGTCTTATTTCAATCACATAAGAATATTATTTGAAAGTTTAATTACTTAATTGCCCCTTATACTTCTTTGCTTTTATGGATTTTCTACAGTTTATTTTATTAAAATCTTGAAAAACAATAAACTTTACTATATACAGAGAGAGTATATATAAAAGTTATGTTAATTAACATGTTAATTAGAAGTATTCCTGTTTGGATTATTTAACCAACTTATTTATCTACATTAGACTCATTTTGTGGGGAAAGGGCAGGGGAAGATTATATAAGAGCTTGTACTCTATCAAAACCTCATTCATTTAATGACTTTAAGTCAACAAAACTTTGTCAATAAAATCCCAAATTCAGACACACAGAATTGGAAATGGCTGAAAGGACTATACAGCAATAATAATGATAAGGCAAAGCATCATGTATCCCTGGAATTAAGGGATTCTTTGCTATAGTAAGGATAAAGTTAACACTCTATCTTGTTGCCTCTAGAACTTAAGGGCTATCATGATCCTTTAGAAGGGAAAAATTAGCCGATGTTAAAAATTTAATATATCCTAGTTATTATAATCATTAGCATAATGAAGGAACATGACTGGCCCCTGCACTTGACACCTGAATAAAATATTCCCAAACAAAAACAAAGATATCCACAACAATTAAATTAAATTAATCCACAATAAATTAAATGAACAAATATGTATTGCCATTTTCAAGATGATGGTGCAGCTGCTTTCTCATTCTAAAAAATCATTAATATTGATGGTAATGATGATAGTAGTGGTCATGATAATGGTGGTGGAGATGATGATAATGATGATGAAAAACTCTATTTTGTTTGATGGAGTGCAGACAAACATTCTCAGGAAAAGTTATTATTTATTGCTTTTTTACACATATTAATCTATATGACAATGCATAAGTGGATAAAATAATTGAATTTTTGGCTGCTGAATAAATAATGAGGCTATTAACTCATCTTCACTAAATACAGTTATAGATAGGATAATGAGCATACCATGTGCCTCATTCTATCCTTACAAATTATTGATTTCTTCATAGAAATTTCTTTATTTATTCAATGTATTTTGTTGCATTAAAGTCAGAGATTATTAGCATTTGGTATAATTGAATTTACTTAAGATATTCTTAAATTTTTATCAGTATTGATTCTGGACAATGTATACAGCACATTTTTTTTAATCCTCTAACTAGAGACATTTTTAACATCTTTCAATGGTCATATAACTCAACATATCCAAGGGCATTAAAAAAAGTGTTTTGTTATGATTTTCTCCAAAAACTTAGAAACCATGCTGCATTCTATTTATTGTAGAAGATAACTGGTTTAAGATGAGGCATAGATTTATCCTGTAAAAGGGTAATATTTTTGATCTTTTTGATAGATGTTGACTGTTTTTTTTTTTCAGAAAGGAGAATGGTTTATCTGAGATATCATTGCTAAATAATTTTTCCACTTTTACATAAGAATTTTTCCATTTAATTTTTTGTCATGCTTTCTATATTTTCTTCAGTCATAAACTCTATCAATCTAAGGTTCTTATTGTAGCAATAGTTATATTATATGTGGTGTATATATCATGAAATGATTTTACATTTAGTGTTAATATTATCATAGAATGTGTCTTTATGTGAGAGTTAAAGTAGATTACTTCTTTTTAGAATTATTCTTTTGGTATGCATCATGTATTATATATGTTATCAAGTTGAAGAAAAGTAAACCAGTCTAACTAGGTCCTTCTTTTCAAACATTTTTTGTACTAGAATAGTTTTTGTAAACATTTTGTTATTAGCTAGGATATGTTTTATATATCTGATATATCTGGAGCATCTTTGAAAGGAAAAGTTTGTAATAATGCATAGCTCTTCAATTTTCCCCTCTTTAGATTTGACTAGTTCTTTGTTTACACCTTTTATTTCATCTAATCTTTGGTTAGGAATGAAGTTATTTCTTATTACTTTTCTGTTTTATTGTGAAATATGTTATATGTCTTAATGCTGAGATGTCACTTGCTCTCCTCCCAACATGAAATGATTTCTTATAATTGTGTTATGTCATATGAGCATGTAATAAAAGTATTCACATTTTTAATCTCCAGTCTGCTTAATATGCATTTGTGGTTTGTTCATATTACTGACCAATGCCATCTACTGTGAAACATTTCTCAGAATATCTTGCCTTCCTATAGTTACAAAAAATGGAGCACAACTATACCTATACTCATCAGTCTGAAGTTAATAAAGAGGATTTCTATCAGGGAAAGGCTGACAATTTATGCTAACCTGTTTCTTTGTCTCAGGGACTGTTGAACCACGTTTACTAGAATGTTAACCTTATTAGCTGTATAAAAAAACCTCAATTCTTTAGTGTTTCAGAGTTTCTGCTAGCCCTCCAAAATTAGGATACCAGTTTTAGGCAACATAAAATCTCTGTTGAATATAACTCTGTTTGATTTTCTCTTTTCCATTTCCTATACACATCATATAATATATGAATATATTTCTATATCCATCTATATAGGAGTGAAGATTAAGGAAGATCATCAACATCACAATTCTTAGATAAAAATGGTTTTATTACATTTCTAATGGTTTTTACTATGTCTTATAGGGTTCTCTCACACAATGAATTCTGGCAACTAAAATTTAGATATCAATAACTTTAAAAATTATTAGTATTTGATATATCTGATATATCTGTCACTTTCACTCAAAAATGTGTATTGCTAATTAGAAACATTCAAATATAAAGAAACAACTAAAACAGTGTTCCTTAGTATTTCATGTTATTATAAGTTTCAAACAATTATTTGCTCTCTGACTTAGTTTAAAATAAGACATAGTATTGATTTTTTTAAGTACAGTAAACAAGCCTTAATTAACATGCATTGGATTCCTCAGAATAGTTTCACTGAGAATAGTCCTTTAGTCCTGAAAACATTTTTGGTAGAATTAAACTTTTTAGCAAAGAACATTATGAATGTCTATTTATAACAGGAACAATGAGATGTGCAATGGACAGAGAACTTGGCCCAGAATCAGGAAGGCCTGAGTTCAAATATAGTGTCAAACATTTACTGGCTGTATGATCCTAAACAAATATAATAATCTTGTTTACCTTAATTTCCTCACCTGTAAAATTAGCTGAATAAGAAAATGGGAAACTACTTTAGCATCTTTGCCAAGAAAATAGTAATAGGGTAAAAAAAAAAGTCAGATACAACTGAAACAGATGAGCAACAACAATATTTTATAAATATCATATACTTCTGAAATAATCAACCAATAGATACAAAGCAAATAAATATTTGTAGCATATTTATTTCTTTATGTGAAAAAAAAGTTATGTCTAAAGAAATTTATAATCAAAACAGAAATACATTAATCCAAGACAACTTACGAGAAAAAATGCTCTCTACCTCCAAAAAGATAATTAATGAAATCTGAATGCAAATTGAAGGATACTTCTAAAACTTTTTTTTGATATTATTCTTTTAAAAGTGTGTTTTCTTCTTCAACATGACTAATATGGAAATGTTTTGCATGTCATGTCTATAACCCAGATGAAGTTGCTTCCTTCTTCACAAGGATGGATTCAGAGAAATTGGACTCAAAATATTTTTAAAAGTATGTTAATTTTTATATGTAATTTTAAAAATAGAAATTAAATGTTAATGTAAAATAAAAACAAAAACAAAATCATTTGAGAAGAGTATTATTCTAAGAAAAACTTCCTAAGACAAATGAAATTAGAGAATTTTTTATAAAGAAAATGATCAAGTCAAATTTGCACTGGGAGAATTTTCTTTTAGTTATCTTTTTTTTTTTTAATAAGTAGGGATCATATTGCTTTCCCAAAGGGTCCAAAGCACTGGGAGAAAAATGGTTCTCACACACAAAAAATGTAATGGTCTGAGCTCTATCTAGTTATTATCAAATTCTTTTAAAATGAGAAAAGACATCCTTAAAGAATGTTTATTCAGAAGAATAATGTGCTTTTATATGTAGGTAGTCATTTAAGTATTAACATTTTAACTGAAAAAATGTTATTTTTTGGCTAGAAATGTATATTGAATATCTACTACAGTGTTAAAGTTAATTGGGTTTTAGGATTTTTTAAAAGTATTTATTAGAATTAAAGACTGGAAAGGTAACATGCTTTTGTAGATGTGAAATGGAATAATTTCCTATTTTCCCTTTTAATAAAAAAAAGTTAATTTCAAGTCATTTGAATATAGTAGACTTGTAGACTTTGGGGAAATCCATTGAAATTGGTTTGTAAGTGAAATGGGATTATTTGAATGAATTGAGAAAGACTACATAAAAGAAACTTTATTTTCTTTTAATCAAATTTACAACTCATGAAAAGTGTCAGGTAGATAAAGCTTACTTGTGAAATTTCATAATTATTAACAGATGACCAAAGAAAGTCTTCTCATTTAATCACATCTGTGTATTCCTAATAACTTTCCAATTCCAGTTAAAATAGAACCCAGGAGAGTGAAAAATTGAGGACTTTTAAAATTTGAAAAAATATTCAAGTAAGGTGGAACTATGAAGCAGTTAAGGATTTCTTAACATCTGAATAACATTGATATCTTTCCTGTTTTTATTTTTTTCTCAAAATTCTTATTATTTTGCATTCTAAGAAATTAATTTATACTCTTATAATGGTATAAATATCCCCATTAATTTTTATATAGTACTCCAAAAAAATTTCAGACTCAGTGTAATTTCATGAGGAAACCCTGTGAAGAAAGGCTGGGGAAAGGGAGGATTTGTTTTATATCTATCCATTAAAAATCATTGGAGATCTTTATAGGAACCAAAACTTTTATATCATGATATTTTAATTTATAAATCATTTGGAATGAAAAAAAAACTATTTTTAAGCCTTTGCTAATCAAACATAACACTTTCAAACTCTTTTAAAACATCTTTGCCTGAATTTACAACAGAACATTAATCTTACTCAGTAAAAACTCAACAATTGTGTCAAATCTTTGAAATGTATCATCTCTATCCACAGTTTTCCCTTTTTCAATTCTTTACTCATAAAATGATAACAACTTCTTTCTTTTCAGGAAACCATGTTTCCCTAGCTCTCAGTTATTTTCTTTTACTGACTATGCTTTAATGCAGCATGTATTGAGGCCCAGAAAATTGAACCTGATTGACAAATATAAACAAATTGCATTGAAGTTATCAGTATTCAGATAAAAGAATATGTCCATAAATCCTACAGATTATATGTTATATTCAGAAAGGTTATATGTCTATTTGCTGATTATGTATAATACTCATCAGAAACCCACCATCTGTTTCCTTGATAAGGGTTTTTTTTATTATTTTCAGGTTTATTTTTTATCTATTGTTTTGCTCAGATTATGCTCAGAAATATGAACTAAGCACATACATAAAAGATCATGGTTTTCTAAGGAATTCCTACCAAAAAAAATTGTCTCCACATGAAGTTATTTTATAGAATCTGATTTTTGGTTATATATAAAACTAACAACAACAATATTTTCTTTTTTTATTCAGACAGCACCCCACTTTAAAAAAAACAAATTATTCTTCTTTAATATCTTGAAGTGAGATTGGTAACAAAAAGATAAGGGTATTCATTTATTTTCTCTTGAGAGGCATTCCTTTGTCACTTATATGCAAAACAGATCTGCTGGATTTATTAGGGATGGTATAAAGGAGGTATTTCCTCAGATCTTCATTGGAAAAAATATCTTATGAAGTCCCTTCCAACTCTAAAATCTTTTGATTATTTATGTGAGTGTGGGGCAAGACAAGTAGGTGACTATTTTTCCATTCTCCACTAGAGAACTTAATAAATTTTACTAAAATAAAATTTTACAAAAGTGTATAGAAGGGAGACTTCCAGAGATAGAGCCAAGATGGTGGAGAGCAGACATGACACTCTGTAAGCTCCTCTAACTTGCCCACAAACCAACAACATATTAAGCCTCAACACTGGTTTTAAAGTCAAAGAATACACAATACAATATCTGGAGTATTGTGGGGGTTAGATTGTGAACCATAGAGCCACTGAATAGCACCAGACCTAGCTGACATTACACAGTACCCTAAAGCATTCAATTAATCAGCAGAACTGCAAAGCACTGGAAACCAATCAATCAATCAGCAGAAATGTCCAGCACCTGAAATCAATAAATTAGCAGAATATTCCCAGAGCAAATTAAAGCAGCTGTCCCTCTTTTGTCTTGAACATATATCAAGCCTTAAAAAAAGGAAGAAAAAAAACTAAAAAGAACTCTAACCATAGATAACTTTTATGGAGAGAGAGAACAGACCTCAAATCCTGAGGTCCCTAAAGGTAAAGCAACTCCAAAAAAAGCCCCAAAGGGAGATATGAGCTGTTCCCCATCTCACAAGGATTTCTTTGAAGATTGCATAAAGAATTTTAAAAGAGGGTTAGAGGAAATATGAGAAAATGAAATGAGATCATTGCAAAAAG